>CM075756.1:12459152-12534152 GCA_037974335.1 Prionace glauca
GTCCATCTGTCCCTCCCTCCCTCCCTCTGCCTGTCTGCCACTCCCTCCCTCCATCCATCCGTCTGTCCCTCCCTCCGTCCGTCTGTCCCTCCAATCTGCATCTATTGCTCCCTCTGTCTGCATCGATCCCTCTATCCCTCCGTCATTATTGAAGATGGATAGTTCTCTCCAGTAGTGTGCCTCAGGGTGAATACGAAAAGTTGTCTTTCTTGCTCTCTTCCTGGTGTGTTAATCCGTCCCATTTACTGTGTCCCTTTCCCCTGTTCAGGTTTTACAACCTCACCTCTCCCACGTTCGAAAATCCCTGGATAAAATGGTGGTTTTAACACAGGAAAAAATAGCCACTCAGAGCACGGAGATGCAGGTAACTGATAACAGTACAACCAATCCCAGCTCCCGAATCCAGGAGCAATCCACTGGATCCACCCTCGCATTGCCATCAGAATTGTTACAAAGCGAAGTGCCTCCTTTGTAATCTGCTAAAGTGTGTGTGAGAAGGGGCATTTGCTGCACTTCAACAGTTTTTGCGGTTAAATCAAAATAACCACCTCAATCTGTCTCTCTGTAAAATCAACAAGTAACACTTCATTTATCTAACAGTGAACGGGGTAACAAAGTGAATCAGGCACTGTTCGAATGAAATGCTGTTTAAATAAACCCAATTCCCACTTATTAACAAAAAAGAAAATAGAATTTCAATTCACACTCAAGATAAAGAAATTTAAAATGTTATTAGTCACAAATAGGCTTACATTAACGCTGCAATGAAGTTACTGTGAAAATCCCCTAGTCACCACACTCCCAAAATGCAATTAGGATGGTCGTCTTTCGGAATGTTCTTTCTTCTTTGCTGATTTCTTCTGCCTTCTGTTGGCACCTTTACGATTGAGATGAGGCTATCTTTTTTGACACTGAAGTGGCTGTTACACTGGCAGAGAGCTGCCTGTGTGTCTCTCTCAAGCTGTGATCTGTGGCAGTCGCTGACAGGAGGTCCCTCCAGCCATTTTCTGGAGCTGGGAACTGGTTTATGCCCCCGATGGTATACAAAAATTCGCACAATGGGATTGGCTTACAGGGTGGAGTGAGGAGGAACTTCTTCACTCAAAGGGTGGTGAATCTCTGGAATTCTCTGCCCGTTGAAGTGGTGGAGGCTGCCTCGCTAAATATTTTTAAGACGCGGGTTGATGGGTTTTTGATGAGAGAGGGGATTAAGGCTTATGGGGAGAAAGCGGGAATGTGGAGCTGAACCACGACAGATCAGCCATGATCTTATTGAATGGCGGGGCAGGCTCGAAGGGCTAGATGGCCTACTCCTGCTCCTATTTCTTATGTTTTAAACTCCATCTGCCACTCGTCAGCCCACTGGCCGAACTGATCGAGATCCTATTGAATGTCAAGGGATGGATTGTTAATTCTTTATTATTAAATGGTTATTGCCTGGCACTTGTGCAGTGTAAATATCACTTGATGATGTTCACTGATGATCCTTCCCCCTGCACCATCCTTCTCTTGTGTTCTGTCTTGCCTGAACAGTCCTGTCCTTCTGTACATTGCACTAGTTTAAAGCTCAGGGTCTCCCTTCATCTCAAACAACCACATTCACCCATACAAAAGGGACAAGTGAATCATTGAACAAAACAAGAAATATAGAATTATAGAATCCCACAATGCAAAAGGAGGCCATTCGGTCCATCTCGTCTGCACTGACTGCAATCCCACTCCATCCCTGTAAACCTCTATAAGATCATTCCCCCCTCCCCCCCCCCCAGCTCCAGTTATTTCCCTGCTAATCCCCCCGGCACCAAGCTTGTCCAATTCTCCTAATCCGCACATTTTTGGGCTGTTACTTTCTGTCTTTTTCTATTTCAGCGTCGGAAGATGGTTCTGTCGGACACAATGAGAAAGAAATTACAGAAGACACCCATTCAACATCTGCAGAGAAAGCTGCAACTCAAATATAGGTGGAGTATCAGAGAGAGATAGCCTGGAGTCGGAGGGTGAGGGTCTGAGGGTGTTGGCGAGGGTCTGAGGGTGAGAGCGAGGCTCTGAGAGCAAGGGTCTGAGGATGAGGGTCTGAGGGCGAGGGTTTGAGGGCGTGAGCCTGAGGGTGAGGGTGAGGATGAGGGTCTGAGGTGAGGATGAGAGTTTGAGGGTGAGGGTCTGAGGGTGAAGATGAGGGTCTGAGGGTGAGGGTCTGAGGGCGAGGATGTGGGCCTGAGGGTGAGGGTCTGAGGTGAGGATGAGAGTTTGAGGGTGAGGGTCTGAGGGTGAAGATGAGGGTCTGAGGGTGAGGGTCTGAGACCAAGGGTCTGAGGGCGAGGGTGAGGGTCTGAGGGCGAGGTCGAGGGTTTGAGGGTGAATGTGAGGGTCTGAGGGTGAGGGTCTGAGACCAAGGGTCTGAGGGCGAGGGTGTGGGCCTGAGGGCGAGGGTCTGAGGGCGAGGTCGAGGGTTTGAGGGTGAAGGTGAGGGTCTGAGGGCATGGGCCACGGTGGGATCCGAGGCTGAGGGTGAGGGTCTGAGGGTGTGGGCGAGGATGATATCTGAGGATGTGGGCGAGGGTAGGGTCTGAGGGTGAGGGTGAGGGTCAGTATTAATTTGAAAGTGAACGTTACCCCAGATGGATTAGATGTGTGTTATCTTTGCGATGTAACATTGACAGGGCTACAAATATTAATGGTTCATCAGTGACTGTAATATTCCTCCCATCCTCAGTTCCCGGACCCCTGTTTATCTTGGTAGAGATGACTCTGGAATACCCAAGGAGCTGGTGGAAGATGAGATGCTCAGGTACGCTGGAGCTCCGGGCTATTCCTGGGATTGTTGGCGAATGGAGCAGACGCAGAGTAAAGTTCCTTCTGCCTGCACTCGTCCCGTGACTGCACAACACTCATTACCACGATGGGTCTCCCTCAAGTTTAGAATGACTGGTGTCCGTGGGCACCACGGTGGCACAGCGATTAGCACTGCTGCCTCACAGCGCCAGAGACTCGGGTTCGATTCCTGGCTTGGGTTACTGTGTGTGTGTGTGTGTGTGTGTGTGTGTGTGTGTGTGAGGAGCCTGCATGTTCTCCCCATGTCTGCGTGGGTTTCCTCCGGGTGCTCCGTCTCCCTCCCACAGGCTGGAAGACGCTGGTTAGATGCATTGACCGTGCTAAATTCTCCCTCAGTGCATCTGAACAAGTGCCAGAGTGTGGCGACTCAGGGATCCTCACAGTAACTTCATCGCAGTGTTAATGTAATCCTTACTTGATGAATCAATAAACTTTATTCCCGGTACAGGCCTGTGGGCTGCAGAGACTGGGAATGGCTCAGTCGATCATATTTCCTGACCCATAAGGTGGAGGGTAATAATATTTGTAAGCATGGGACTCGCTGCTAGTTCGATAAAACCTTCACACCACATGTGATGAGAATTAGGAGAGGGCAGCAAGTGTTTGTGAGTTCGAATCTGGAGGTAAAGGGGAGGGAGGAACTTAATCACAATCATTTCATTCAGAAAAAAGTACAAGTAAACAGCTAGTATAACAGGGTAGCACGGTGGTTAGCACTGCTGCCTCACAGCGCCAGGGACCCGGGTTCAATTCTGGCCTCGGGTCACCCTCGTTTAAAGTTTATTTATTAGGGTCGTAAGTAGGCTTCCATTAACACTGCAATGAAGTTACTGTGAAAATCTCCAAGCCTGTTCGGGTACACTGAGGGAGAACTTAGCACGGCCAATCCACCTAACCAGCACATTATTTTGGACTCTGCGGGGGAAACTGGAGCACCCAAACTTAACCCATGCAGATACGTGGAGAATGTGAAAAATCCACACACACGCACACGCACACACGCACACACACGCGCACACACACGCACGCACACACGCACGCACACATGCACATGCACACGCACGCATACACGCACGCACACACGCACACACGCACGCACACGCACGCACACACGCACACGCACGCACACACGCACGCACACGCACACACGCACGCACACACGCACGCGCACACACGCACGCACACACGCACGCACACGCACACACGCACGCACACACGCACACGCACGCACACACGCACACACACACATACACAGCGACCCAAACCGGGAATCGAACCCGGGTCCATGGCGTTGTGAGACAGCAATGCTAACCGTTGTGCCACTCCTGTTTGCACATTCTCTCCATGTCTGCGTGGGTTTTCTCCCACAAGCCAAAGATGTGCAGGGTAGGTTGATTGGTCGTTTGACCCGAGTGTTGGGATTAGCAGGCTAAGAGTTATGACAATAGGGCCTGGGTGGGATTGTGGTCAGTGCAGACTCGATGGGCTGAATGGCCTCCTTCTGTACTGTAGGGATTCTATAAAATTATTAGACCTGAATGGCGGGGCAATGGCACCGTGGTTTGCACTGCTGCACAGTTCCTTCATCAGTGACCTTCCTTCCATAGGATCAGGAGTGGGGGCAAGGGGGACGCGATGCCCTAGTGGTATTATCGCTAGGTTATTAATCCAGAAACTCAGCTAAAGTGCTGGGGACCCGGGTTCGAATCCCGCCACAGCAGATGGTGAAATTTGAATTCAATAAAAAAAATCTGGTATTAAGTCTCTCCTGATGGAACCATTGTTGGGAAAACCCATCTAATATCCTTCAGGGAAGGAAATCGGCCGTCCTTACCCGGTCTGGCCTACATGTGACTCCAGAGCTACAGCAATGTGGTTGACTCTCAAATACCCTCTGAATAAGGGCAACTAGGGGTGGGCAATAAATGCTGGCCCAGCCAGTGACGGTCATACCCCTGAACAAATATATAAGAAAACAGCGCCAGGGACCTGGGTTCAATTCCAGCCTTGGGTGACTTTCTGTGTGGAGTTTGCATGTTCCCCCCATGTCTGCGTGGGTTTCCTCCCCGTGCTCCACAATCCAAAGTTGTGTAGGTAAGGCGGATTGGCCATGCTAAATGTGTGGGGTTAGGGGATAGGGAAGGTGAGAGGGTAGGATACTCTGTCAGAGAGTCGGTACAGATCTGATGGGCTGAATGGCCTCCTTGTACACTGTAATGGATTCTAAGAAAACCTGACAAGTGCTCTGGACCTGCGTCTTTTAAAACTCGTGACTACAGACATAACAGAATGGTCATCAATTAGTTATCATCTTCCAAAATGCCTTCGATGCTGGGAAGGTTCGCAGAGATTGGAAAAATGCAAATTTGGCACGGCTGTTTAAAAAAAGAGGGAGTCAGAAACTATAAACCAGATAGGCTAACGTCTGTCATAGGGATAGGGAGAGGATAAGGAAGTAATATCAGGGCATTTAGAAAATAAGGCAGAGTCAACATGGTTTTGTGAAAGTCTAGATTTTTGTTTGACTCAGACTAGCAAGCAAAGTGAAAAAGGGGAACCTGTAGATGTGGTGTACCTGGATTTCCAGAAGGCATTTGATAAGGTGCCGCATCTGAGGTTACTTCACAAAATAAGAGCTCATGGTTTACATAGAACATAGAACCCTACAGTGCAGAAACAGGCCCTTCGGCCCATCGAGTCTGCACCGAACACAATCCCACCCAGACCCTATCCCCATATCCCTACACATTTTACCTGCTAATCCCTCTAACCTACACATCCCAGGATACTAAGGGGCAATTTTAGCATAGCCAATGAACCTAACCCGCACATCTTTGGACTGTGGGAGGAAACCGGAGCACCCGGAGGAAACCCACGCAGACACGAGGAGAATGTGCAAACTCCACACAGGCAGTGACCCGAGCCGGGAGTCGAACCCAGGACCCTGGAGCTGTGAAGCAGCAGTGCTAACCACTGTGCTACCGTGCTGCCCTATATCGTTGTGATATTTACATCACAACGATAACATGAGCAGTGTTTGATAGACAAAAGCTGAAAATGGTGGAGCAACTCAGCAGGTCTGGCAGCATCAGTGGTGAGAGGAAGAGAGGCTGGAATTCTCTGGCCATTCACCCCAGTGGGGTTTTCTGGTCTCGCTGCAGTGAACGGAGACCTGGCTGAGCGCCAAATTCTTTGTCCTTGCAGCGGGCAACATATTGGCATGGATTGCTTAGCTCGCAGGAGGCAGGGGTAAATGGGTCACTTGCAGCTTAACGAGCTGTAACTAGTGGAGTGCCACAGGGATCAGCGCTGGGACCTCAACTATTTCCAATCTACATCAATGCCTTGGAGTATGGTCGCTAAATTTGCTGATGACAAAGATACCTAGGGAACATAAGAACCAGGAGCGATCTCCCCATGTCTGTGTGAGTCTCCTTTGGGTGCTCCGGTTTCCTTCCACAGTCTGAAAGATGTGCTGACGAGATACATTGGCCATGCTAAATTCTCCCACCCGAACAGGGTGTTTTCACAGTAATTTCATTGCAGTGTTAATGTGAGCTTAATGTGACACTGATAAATAAACTTCAAACATTCCACAATGCAACAGTGGCTGTGTTTCAGTATTTGCTAGATAGTGTTTGGGTACCAAACTCTCAATCATTAAATGCCCACTTTACTCTTCCCCAGCTCTGCCTTTGACAAGCTGATGCTGGCTCTGATCGATGATGATGCACCATGAAGTGCTAGACGTGGAATGGAACCAGACAGCCGCCCTCCCAGACAGACACTGGAGAATCTATCATTGTGGTGAAGTGGAGCATTGGTGGGGTCGCCCTGTGCATTGAGACATCCCACTCTCTCAGGATGTAAATAAAAACAAGTTTTAGGAACATATGGGTCAGAGTGTAATCAGAGTGAGGTCCAGAGCCTGGCCTTTGTCTCTCAGGGACTAGGACAGAGCAGGAGTCACGTTGCAGCTACGCAAAGGCCTTGGGTGACTGTCTGTGCGGAGTCTGCATGTCCTCACCGTGTCTGCCTGGGTTTCCTCCGGGTGCTCCGGTTTCCCTCAGTGTACCCAAACAGGTGCTGGAACGTGGCAGCAAGGGGGATTGTGTGTGTGTGTGTGTGTGTGTGTGTGTGTGTGTGTGTGTGTGTGTGTGTGTGTGTGTGTGTGTGTGTGTGTGTGTGTGTGTGTGTGTGTGTGTGTGTGTGTGTGTGTGTGTGTGTGTGTGTGTGTTTTGCATTGGGGGGGAAGGGTCCACCATTGGCCAACGATGGGATTTGCACCCCCTACACCGGGAAACATGTACACCCAGCTCCAACTCACCGCCAACGCTTGTCAACTGCACTGTCTGACTGCGATCAGACATTGGATATATGGAAGTATCTTTCAACCCTCAGCAGCCCTCCGCTCTCCAGCAGCGACCCCATGGTTGATAATACAACTGCTCCGTAGAATGGTTACAAGGGGAGAGCGTTCACAGGATTGTAGAATCCCTACAATGCAGAAGAAGGCCATTTGGCCCATCAAGTTTGTACCAACAGGGTACCTTTCCCTTTCTCTCTTCCACAACCTATCCTGTAACTCTATATTAAGTAGCCTGTTAATTCCCCAAATCTACACATCTTTGGACGCTTAGGGGCAATTTAGCATGGCCAATCCACCTAACCTACACGTATTTGGACACTATGGGGCAATTTAGCATGGCCAATCCACCTAACCCGTACATCTTTGGACACTAAGGGGCAATTTAGCATGGCCAATCCACCTAACTTGCACATCTTTGGACACTAAGGGGCAATTTAGCATGGCCAATCCACCTAACCTGTACATCTTTGGACACTAAGGGGCAATTTAGCATGGCCAATCCACCTAACCTGCTCATCTTTGGACACTAAGGGGCAATTTAGCATGGCCAATCCACCTAACCTACATGTATTTGGACATTAAGGGGCAATTTAGCATGGCCAATCCACCTAACCCGCACATCTTTGGACACTAAGGGACAATTTAGCATGTCCAATCCACCTAACCTGCACATCTTTGGAGACTCAGGGGCAATTTAGTATGGCCAAACTAACTAACCTATGCACCTTTGGGCACTCGGGCAATTTAGCATGGCCAATCCACCCAACCTACACAGCTTTAGACTGAAATCAGAGTACCCAGAGGAAACTCATGTAGACACGGAGAGAACGGGCAGACTCCCAGTCACCCAATGCTGGAATCGAACCCGGGTCCCTAGCACTGCGAGGCAACAGTGCTAATCACTGTGCCACCCAGCTTGCCGTGTCCTTGTGGGCACACGCCACCCTTCATTCTAAAATTGCCAGCCACAGACTGGCTATAGGTTATCTGCTGCTAATGTTGATGTGGACAGTTAAATACTCCATCGGGCTGAGCTTTCAGGTGTAGGGCGAGCAGGTAATCTGTTTCTGCTCCAACTAATAGGGCTCAGAACACCTGCACTGCCCGGGATTTTATAGTGTTATTAAACCAGCTGCCACTCGAGCAGAATCTTCCAGTCATCAAGACCCTCTTAATGATCCTCACTCATTCCAGTTTCTTCTGAACCCTGTGATCTCCCCTGTTCCGAGTATTTATCCAATTTCTCTTTGATAGTTCCTGTTGAATCTGCCCTTTCCGATCAGTCAGTCTCAGCATCAAATAAGATTCTCCTCGTTTCCATCTGTTTCTTGTGTACTTTACCTTAAATCCTTTATCGTTCACTGGAACCCTTCTCCCCAGAGACCACCGCCCTCCCCCACCCCACCCCCCGCGTTCCCTACCCCCTCCCCGGACACCGGCAATGGTTTATTTCTCTCTGAAAAATCTCACGTCAAAAAGTTACAGAAAAATGACACCTATCTGCTTATTGTGTAGCTCAGTGGTGGGCGGCACGGTGGCACAGTGGGTTAGCACTGCTGCTTCACAGCTCCAGGGTCCTGGGTTCGATTCCCCGGCTCGGCTCGCTGTCTGTGTGGAGTTTGCACATTCTCCTCGTGTCTGCGTGGGATTGCTCCGGTTTCCTCCAAAGATGTGCGGGTTAGGTTGATTGGGCTGTGCTAAGAAATTGCCCCTTCGTGCCCAGGGATGATGTGTAGGTTAGAGGGTATTAGTGGGTATAATATGTAGGGATGGGGGGGGGGGGGGGGGGGGTTGGATTGTGTTTGGTGCAGACTCGATGGGCCGAAGGGCCTCTTTCTGCACTGTAGGGGTTCTATGATCCTGCAATGCTCACTGATCATTGCCAGACGCTAATGGGGAACAGTACAGCACAGGAACAGGCTCTTTTGGTCCATGAGGTTGTGCCGAACAAGACCCAAAATTGAACTAAACCCCTCTGCCTGCCCTTGGCCCATCTCCCTCTATTCCTTGTATGTTCATGCGCTTATCTAAAACCCCCTTAAACACCCCTATCTGCCTCCACCACCCCTCCTGGCAACACGTTCCAGCCACCTATCACTTTCTGTAGAAAAAAACTTACAAAACTTACATCTCCTTTGAACTTCCCCCTCTCACCCTAAGTGCATGTCCTCTAGACACTTTAACTCTGGGGAGAAAGATTCTGACTGTCAAACCCTACTATGCCTCTGATAATTTTGTAGACCTTCTATCAGGACTCCCCCTCAACCTCTGCCACTCCAGAGAAAACACACAGTTGTCACTGTGTGACCACTTCATGAGACTGTGTTGCTGACGTGGATTTGTGATCAGAACTCCCCACTCACCTGACGAAGGAGCAGTACTCTGAAAGCTAGTGGCACTTACTACCAAGTAAAGCTGTTGGACTATAACCCGGCGTTGTGAGATTTCTTACTGTTGTGGATTGCACTGAATGTGAGCTTCTGTCGGAGTTCGAGATCTATCTGTGATCTGCGTGCATGATGAACTGGAGGAAGAGGCTTGGACAGTCCCCCCTACGCACACCCAATGCTGCAGTTACAGTTATTTAAAGCCGGGAGTGGGTCTAGACTAGAGAGAGACGTCTATAATATCTGCCTCAATCAACCCATGATGTGGGTATGCCGGCGTTGGACTGGCGTAAACACAGTAAAAAGTCTGACAACACCAGGTTTTAGTCCAACCTATTTATTTGATAATATTCTCACAAGCTTTCGGGGTTAGTCCCTTCGTCAGGTGAATGAAGAGTTCTGGCCTCAGACAGAGCATATAAAGCACAGACAGTTTAGAGATTGCTGATTAGAATGTGAATCCTTACACCTAACCTGCTGTTCAAGACCTGAAGTGGCTGATAATGTGAGTGGAAGGAGCACTGATCACAGTTTAAAGAGATGTGTATTGTCTCCAGACAGTACAGTAAGTGAGGTTTTGCAAACCCAGGCAAGTCACGGGGGTTACAGATAGTGCGACATGAACCCACCAGGCAACACTGTTCCCTTCCTGTTGGCGAACACTTCAGTGGTCACGGGCATTCAGCCTCTGACCTTCGGGTAAGCATTCTCCAAGGTGGCCTTCACGACACACGACAGCGCAGAGTCGCTGAACAGAGACTGATAGCCAAGTTCCGCACACATGAGGACGGTCTCAACAGGGATCTTGGGTTCATGTCGCACTATCTGTAACCCCCGTGACTTGCCTGGGTTTGCAAAACCTCACTTACTGTACTGTCTGGAGACAATACACATCTCTTTAACCTGTGATCAGTGCTCCTTCCACTCACATTATCAGCTACTTTAAGACTTGAACAGCAGGTTAGGTGTAAGGATTCGCATTCTAATCAGTAATCTCTAAACTGTCTGTGCTTTATATGCTCTGTCTGAGGCCAGAACTCTTCATTCACCTGACGAAGGGGCTAACCCCGAAAGCTTGTGAGTATATTATCAAATAAATAGGTTGGACTAAAACCTAGTGTTGTCAGACTTTTTACTCAATCAACCCAGACAGTGGGAGCAATCTGATGTATCATTTGGCATCTAAAGGCATAGTGACTCTTCCTAAAATACAACGTACCACTGACACAGCACAGCTCTGAGAGAATACAGTGCTCTATTTTTTACACATTAGGGGAGCCGATGGCCTAGTAGTATTATCGCTAGACTATTAATCCAGAAACTCAGCTAACGTTCTGGGGACCTGGGTTCGAATCCCACCACAGCAGATGGTGGAATTTGAATTCAATAAAAAAATATCTGGAATTAAGCATCTACTGATGACCACAAAACCATTGTGGGAAAAACCCATCCGGTTCACTAATGTCTCTTTAGGGAAGGAAATCTGCTGTCCTTATCGGGTCTGGCCTACATGTGACTCCAGAGCCACAGCAATGTGGTTGACTCTCAACTGCCCCTCTGAAATGGCCAAGTGAAACACTCAGTTATACCAACTGCTCATGAGGGCAGTAAGGATGGACAATAAATGCAGACCAGCCCTTGTCCCATGAATGAATAAAAATAAACATGGGCGGCACGGTGGCACAGTGGGTTAGCGCTGCTGCTTCACAGCGCCAGGGACCCGGGTTCGATTCCCGACTTGGGTCACCGCCTGTGTGAATTTGCACATTCCCCTCGTGTCTGCGTGGGTTTCCTCCACAGCCCAAACATATGTGGGCTAAGTCAATTGGCCATGCTGAAAATTGCCCCTGAGCATCCTGAGATGCATAGGTTAGAGGGATTAGCGGGTAGATATGTGGGGGTAGGGCCCTGGGTGGGATTGTGGTCGGTGCAGACTCGATGGGCCGAAGGGCCTCTTTCTGCACTGTAGGGTTTCTATCATTCTACGAAACATGCCCCTGGTCAGTGAGGCTTAATAAACTGGTGGTGTGAGCCAATAATTGGGTGTACAGAGGGGAGGGATGTGGGAAATGGAGATTTTATCTTTGTCGAAGGAATGCGCGCCACGCGCACAAGTGTTTTTAATGATGTTGATGAAAGAATAATTCTTGGGAACAAAACTCACCTTTTCTTCTTTGGAACAGTCTCCCAAACCCCTAGCCAAGACACTGGGGATAAACTCCACTGATTTTTTGAATAAACTCATTAGATCTGTTATTTTTTGCCTGGGAGAAAGGGCAAAGTCTTGATCTAACATTTCAAATGAGAGGAAGGCATCTCTGACAGTGCAGCACTCCCCCAGCGCCGCACTGGAGTTTCTGCCAGCAATTACATTCTCCAGCATCCAGAGTGGGGATTTGAACCAACAACCTTCTGACACATTGGCCATTTGACACAGAAAGACCCCCAAAACAGAAAGATTTTGACGTGATTAAAGTTTCTACAAAATGAACTTAGACATCTGAGGAGTGTCTGCAGATTCTGGGTCTGTGGAGTTTAGAAGGATTGGGGGGGTGGGAAATCTCATCGAAAATTACGGAAAGGCCCTGGATAGAGCGGATGTGAGGAAGGTGTTACCGGAGGAGATTGGAGAAGCATTGAACCAATATTTCTCTTCGGTGTTCACGCAGGGGGACATGAATATAGCTGAGGAGGACACTGGGTTGCAGGGGTGTAAAATAGACAGTATTACGGTTGATAAGGGGGATGTGCTGGATATTCTTGAGGGGTTGAAAATAGAATGATGTCCCATTGTTTAAGAAGGGGAACAGAGACTTTGCCAGGAATTATAGACCGGTGAGTCTTACTTCAAGGTTTTAGAAAAAATTATTAGGGATAGAATTTATAGTTATTTGGAGTGTAATGAATTGATTAGAAATAGTCAGCATGGTTTTGTAGCGGGTAGGTCGTGCCTTACTAAGCTTATTGAGTTTTTTGATAAGGTGACCAAAGAGGTGGATGGGGGTAAGGCAGTTGATGTGGTGTATATGGATTTTAGAAGGCATTCGATAAGGTTCACCATGGTAGGCTTCTGCAGAAAATGCAGATGTATGGGATTGTGGGTAATCTAGGAAATTGGACCAGAAATTGGCTAGCGGATAGGAGACAGAGGGTGGTGGTTGATGGTAAATATTCATCATGGAGTTCGGTTACGAGTGGTGTGCCTCAGGGATCTGTTTTGGGGCCACTGCTGTTTGTAATCTTTACTAATGATCTGGATGAGGGTATAGTTGGGTGGATTAGTAAATTTGCTGATGACACCAAAGTCGGAGGTGTGGTAGATTGTGAGGAAGGGTGTCATAGTCTGCAGGGAGACTTAGAAAGGTTGCAGAGCTGGGCTGAGAGGTGGCGGATGGAATTTAATGCGGAGAAGTGTGAGGTAATTGGTCGGCGCAACATCGTGGGCCGAAGGGCCTGTTCTGCGCTGTAATGTTCTATGTTCTATGTTCTATATTAGTCAGCGAGACTCGGATCCAAGGGCACAGAGTGAGGGGACAACCCTTTAGAACTGAAATGAGGAGGAATTTCTTCAGCCAGAGGGTGGTGAATCTGTGGAATTCATTGCCACAGAGGAGGCCGGGTCACTGAGTGTATTTAAGACGGAGATAGAGAGGTTCTTGATTGGTAAGGGGGTCAAAGGTTATGGGGAAAAGGTGAGAGAATGGGGATGAGAAACAAATCAGCCATAACTGAATGGGCCAAGGGAAATCATATCTTATGGTCTAATGACAGTAGCTGTGATCAACAGAAGGAACAATATCTTTCATTCTGTTCCTGAGTTCACCTCCACTCACAAGAGGAGGGAAAATGACTTAAATGACCAGTTCACCACAGCCCCTCCACAATTTTAATGACCCGTTCTTCCAAGAGTAAATCAAAGTGAATCTTTCAGGTAATAGCTATCCAACCCTTTTATTTGGAGTAGGGTGTACAGTTCTAGTCACCACACTACCAGAAGGACGTGGAGGCTTTGGGGAGAGGGCAAAGGAAGCTGGCCTCGGGGGTGTTGGTCATGAGGGTGAGATTTGAATAAACTCGGATTGGTTTGACTGGAAAGATGGAGGCTGTGAGGGGAGACCTGATAGGGGGTCTATTAAGAGGGCACAGATTCATGGTGAGGGGAGGGGAATTTTAAGGGAGATGTACGGGGAATGTTTTTCATACGGGGTGGTGGGTGCTGTAGGAGGTGGTGGAAGCAGGCACATTGGCATCTCGATGGCATCTGGATGGGTACATGAAGAGGGAGGGAATGGAACGAGGAAGAGCAGAAGGGTCTTTTTTTGTTTAATTAGGGCACCATGATTGGCACAGGTTTGGAGGGCTGAAGGGCCAGTTCCTGTTCTGTACTTTGCTTTGTTCTAACCCACTGAATTTCAGGTAAATCTGTTTGTCAAATTGGATAGAAATTGGTTTTCAGTCAACACCCCCAGCTGGAGGAGTGCTGCGTGCATTAGGACCCAGCAGCATCTCTCAGCTGGAAGAGCACTGTGGGCACTAGGACCCAGCAGCACATCCTCCAGCTGGAGAAGCACTGCGTGCACTGGAACCCAGCGACACCCCCAGCTGGACGAGTGCTGCGTGCACTGGGACCCAGCAACATCCCCCAGACGGAGGAGTGCTGCGTGCACTGGAACCCAGCAACATCCCCCAGCTGGAGGAGTGCTGTGTGCACTGGGACCCAGCAATATCCCCCAGCTGGAGGAGTGCTGCGTGCACTATGACCCAGCAGCATCCACCAGCTGGTGGAGCGCTGCGTGCACTAGGACCCAGCAGCAGCCCCAGCTGGAGGAGTGCTGTGTGCACTGGGACCCAGCAATATCCCCCAGCTGGAGGAGTGCTGCGTGCACTAGGACCCAGCAGCAGCCCCAGCTGGTGGAGCGCTGCGTGCACTAGGACCCAGCAGCAGCCCCAGCTGGAGGAGTGCTGCGTGTACTGGGACCCAGCAACATCCCACAGCTGGAGGAGTGCTGTGTGCACTATGACCCAGCAGCATCCCCCAGCTGGAGGAGTGCTGTGTGCACTGGGACCCAGCAACATACCCCAGCTGGAGGAGTGCTGCTTGCACTGGGACCCAGCAACATCCCCCAGCTGGAGGAGTGCTGTGTGCACTGGGACCCAGCAACATACCCCAGCTGGAGGAGTGCTGCGTGCACTAGGACCCAGCAACAAGACCTGAGATTAGTGCTGAGACCCAGGGCCGTGCAGAGCAACAGTCCCCCACCCCACTCCCCCCTCATAACACTCGCAGAGCCCCTGCCCAACGTTACTAAAGGACCCCCTGTGAGCTGCATGGAGCCATCCAACAGCAGGCACTGACCTCCTCACTAACCCTCGGTGATGGTGCTTGGACTGATACGGAGCATTTACATTGCGCTGATCCCCGATTGGTGAACGCAGTGGTAAAGGGGGAAGTTCTGGGAAAGTGCAGCTCAGTAAATGGATTGAAATCCATACAAATTTATCTAAATGAACATTGTGCCCATTTCCGAGGGGAGGGGCGGGGGGTTCCCGATCACAGCCATTTGTGAACCAAAGTGTGAACCGATGTGGAAGTGGGCACAGATCGCACTACCCGCCTGGCACCCAACCTTCATGCCCATAAACGGGCGCAACTCCATGGTAGAATCGCCCCCAACATTTCGAGTCAGGATGACCCTCTATTCTCTCACCACAGATGCTGTCAGACCCGCTGAGATTTTCCAGCGTCTGTTGTATTTTGCTTTTACCTGAGAACATAAGAAATAGGAGCAGGAGTCGGCCATCTAGCCCCTCGAGCCTGCCCCGCCATTCAATAAGATCATGGCTGATCTGAAGTGGATCAGTTCCACTTTCCCGCTTTCTCCCCTTAATTCCCCTGTCTATCAGAAACCTATCTACCCGTCACTTAAATATATTTAGCGAGGCAGACTCCACCACTTCAACGGGCAGAGAATTCCAGAGATTCACCACCCTTTGAGTGAAGAAGTTCCTCCTCAACTCTGATCTAAACCACCCCCCCCACCCTTATCCTGAGGTTGTGCCCCCTAGTCCTCTAAATTCTCCTGGTATTAAGGGGCAATTTAGCACGGCCAATCCGTCTAACATGCGCATCTTTAAAGTGTGGGAGGAAAGCGGAGCACCCAGAGGAAACCCATGGGGGGAGAACTCACTAACACACAGATTCTCAGGTATCTGTGAATTGTAAATCTATATATATAATATAATAATCCCTCTAATCTCTAAAAGACCACACGAGTGCACACCAACCCTTCTAATCTACACCCTCTCTGTGCCACAGGCTGAATTCCTGTCTGTGTCTCTCACTTTTGACTCCTTGTGTCCTGCTCGCAACACACTGGAGACTCTCAGGAATCTCCCGTTCCCCCACAGGGACCTCCCGCGCTCCCTCCAGCCCTCCCACTGCCCTCTACTATACCAAACGCTCCTTAGTGCTAACTTTTCCATTCTTCTAGCGCCAGTAACCTCCATCACCTCTTGGTGATGCTCTCTCTCTCTCTCTCTCTCTCTCTTTCCCATTGAGGGGTGTTTAGCTCTGCTGGGTGGGGGGTTCCGGGATCTTTTTCACCCCCCCACTCCTCCACATTAGAGCAACAACCTCCCACATCTCTTACTCCGCCCCCCCCCAGCCCCTCCCCCAGGACCTTTGGCTCCATTGTACAGGGTGATGAAGCTTCCTTTTAACCCTTTCTGCTTTAAGCTCGGGCTCCCACATAGAGCCTTTGTTTCACCCCCCCCCCCCCCGACTCAGATCGGCTCGGTCAACTTACCGATCCAATAACTTGGTTCCTCTCTCCTTCTAACTAACTTGGTTGGGAAAATAAAGGTTCTCCCCCTTCCTTAGTGGGGGGGGTGGGGGGGGGGGGGGGCACGTCACGCTGTCAGAATCTTGTGACTCTATCCCACCCTTAAGAACATAGAAAAACTACAGCACAAACAGGCCCTTCGGCCCACAAGTTGCGTCGGTGATATCCCCATCTACTAGGCTTACCTATAACCATCAATCCTATTAAGTCCCATGTACTCATCCAGGGTCTTTTAAAAGACTTCTGGATGAGTATATGGGGTTTAATGGGATTGGGGGTTATAGATTGGTCTATAGATTGGTGGGGTTGATGTGATCGGCGCAACTCGAGGGCTGAAGGGCCTGTTTGTGCTGTAGTGTTCTATGTTCTATGTTCTAAGTCTCTAAAAAGACCCTATTGAATTTGCCTCCACCACCACCGACGGCAGCCAATTCCACTCACTCACTACCCTATGAGTGAAAAACTTACCCCTGACATCTCCTCTGTACCTCCTCCCCAGCACCTTAAACCTGTGTCCTCTCATAGCGACCATTTCAGCCCTGGGAAATAGCCTCTGAGAATCCACCCTAACTATACCTCTCAACATCTTATAAACCTCTATCAGGTCACCTCTCATCCTCTGTCCCTCTAAGGAGAAAAGCCCTCAACCTATCCTCATAAGGCATGCCTCCCAATCCAGGCAACATCCTTGTAAATCTCCTCTGCACCCTCTCAATAGCTTCCACATCCTTCCTGTAATGAGGCGACCAGAACTGCGCACAGTACTCCAAGTGGGGTCTGACAAGGGTCTTATAAAGTTGCAGCATTACCTCCCGACTCCTAAACTCAATCCCTCGATTAATGAAGGCCAGTACACCATACGCCTTCTTAACCACAGCCTCTACCTGTGAGGCCGATATAATAATATCTTGTGGCCAAGCACTGTTGTTTTTTTTGTGAGAAATGTGGATTTCTAAAACTTACGCTGAACACAGAAAACAAATGTCTTGTTCCCAGGTGTATCTCTTATTGACCAATCGAGAGAATGGGAGAATTATATTAGAAGGGTGTCACGGTGGCACAGAGGTTAGAACTGCTGCTTCACAGCTCCAGGCACCCTGGTTCGATTCCCCGGCTTCAATCACTGTCTGTGTGGAGTTTGCACATTCTCCCCGTGCCTGCGTGGGTTTCCTCCGGGTGCTCCATTCAATAAGATCATGGCTGATTTGAAGTGGATCAGTTCCACTTTCCCGCTTTCTCCCCATAACCCTTAATTCCCCTGTCTATCAGAAACCTATCTACCCATGACTTAAATATATTTAGCGAGGCAGCCTCCACCACTTCAACGGGCAGAGAATTCCAGAGATTCACCACCCTTTGAGTGAAGAAGTTCCTCCTCAACTCTGATCTAAACTGTCCCCCCCTTATCTTGAGGCTGTGCCCTCTAGTCCTGCTGTCCTTTCTAAGCAGGAAGAATCTCTCTACCTCTACTCTATCCATCCCCTTCATTATCTTATTCTTCTCAATAAGATCCCCCCTCATCCTTCTAAACTCCAACGAGTATAGACCCAGTCTATTCAGTCTCTCTTCATAGTCCAACCCCCTCATCTCCGGTATCAGCCGAGTGAACCTCCTCTGCACTCCCTCCAAGGCCAATATATCCTTCCCTAAGTGCGGCGACCAAAACTGCACACAGTACTCCAGCTGCGGCCTCACCAATACAAAGAACAAAGAACAAAGAACAAAACAGCACGGGAAACAGGCCCTTCGGCCCAACGAGCCCGCGCCGCCGTCCCATGGTCAGTGACCTATTCATGACTCTAGTCTATGCCTACTGTGTGAGGATCAGGGAGGTCCAATATAGGGACAATTTGTTACCCAATCAATCAGCCTAAAAGCACATTTTTGGGATGTGGGAGGAAACCGGAGCACCCGGAGGAAACCCACGCAACCACGGGGAGAACGCGCAAACTCCCACGGACACAGGCCCAACTCCATGTGTCCGCACAGCAACAGAGATAACCTCTGTGCTGCCATGATGCCCTCGAGATACCCTGTTCAGTTGCAGCAAGACCTCCCTGCTTTTATATTCTATCCCCCTCGCTATAAAGGCCAGCATCCCATTCGCCTTCCTGATCACCTGCTGCACCTGCAGACTGGGTTTTTGCAACTCATGCACAAGGACGCCCAGGTCCCTCTGCACCGTAGCATGCGGCAGCTTTTCGCCTTTTAAATATAATAATTTATTGGCTGGACTTGGTGACAGGCCTGATTATTGACTGATTTGTATTCACGGGATTATTCTCACCGGAAAGGTGAGAAATAAGATTCTGAGAAATGTGGAATGGGCCTTAGGGAGGCATTGTATATTTCGAGTGGTATTGGGTTTGCCAGAGCCTCCTAGTGGGTTGCTGAACCTTCTAACATCATTCTCCCATTCGCTCAATTAAAGACACGTCTTTGAACAGGACATTTGTTTTCTGTGTTCAGCTTAAGTTTTAGAAATCCACATTTCTCACAGAGAGAAAAAACCCTGCAGTGTTTGGCAATGAGGGTGGGATAGAGTCATTGGATTGGGTTGTAAAGAGCATTTTTGGTCTTTATGAATCAAAGTATTGAGTACAAGAGTTGGAATGTTATGGTGAGGTTGTATAAGACATTGGTGAGGCCAAATTTAGAGTATTGTGTGCAGTTTTGGTCACCTAATTACAGGAAGGATATTAATAAGGTTGAGAGAGTGCAGAAAAGGATGTTGCCGGGACTTGAGAAACTGAGTTACAGAGAAAGGTTGAATCGGTTATGACTTTATTCCCTGGAGTGTAGAAGAATGAGGGGAGATTTGATAGAGGTGTACACAGTTATGATGGGTATAGATAGAGTGAATGCAAGTAGGCTTTTCCCACTGAGGCTAGGGGAGAGGACATGGGTTAAGGGTGAAGGGGGAAATGTTTAAAGGGAATATTGGGGGGGGGGGCTGCTTCTCACAGAGAGTGATGGGAGTGTGGAATGAGCTGCCGGATAAAGTGGAAAATGTGGGGTCACTTTTAACACTCAAGAAAAACTTGGACACGTACATGGATGAGAGGGGTGTGGAGGGATATGGTCCTGGTGAGAGTAGGCAGAAAAATGGTTCAGCACAGCCAAGAAGGGCCAAAAGGCCTGTTTCTGAGCTTTATGTTCTGTGGATTCTGACAGCGAGACGTGGCCCCCCCCCTAAGGAAGGGGGAGAACCTTTATTTTCCCACCCAAGTTAGTTAGAAGGAGAGAGGAGCCAATTGTTGGATCTGTAAGTTGACCGAGCTGAACTGAGTCAGGGTGGTGTGAAACAGAGGCTCTATGTGGGAGCCCGAGCTCAAAGCAGAAAGGGTGAAAAGAGAGCTTCATCACCCTGTCTGTCAGCAGAGCCAAAGGCCCTGGGGGAGAGGTGGGGGGGTGGGGAAGAGACGTGGGAGGTTGTTGCTCTAATATGGAGGAGTGGGGGGTGAAAAAGATCCCGGAACCCCACCCAGCAGAGCTAAAAAACCCCACAATGGGAAAGAGAGAGAGAGCTGCACCAAGAGGTGACGGAGGTTACCGGCGCTAGAAGAATGGAAAAGAACAAAGAACAAAATCAGCCCGGGAAACAGGCCCTTCGGCCCAACGAGCCCGCTACTGCCATCTCAACACCACCAGTCCACCTCTGTACCCACGACCCCTGTCTAATGCTCTATGGTATTAAACGTTGGCGCTATGGGGTGTTTGGTAAAATAGAGGGAGAGGGAGCGCTGGAGGGCCCCATGGGGGAATGGGAGATTCCTGTGCGTCTCAGGTGTGTTGAGAGCGGGACTCAAGGAGTTAAAAGTGAGAGTCACAGACAGGAATTCAGACTGTGGCACAGAGAGGGTGTAGATTAGAAGTGTTGGTGTGCACTCGTGTGGTCTTTTAGAGTAAAACTGGCGAAAGCCATGAGTCAAAGACTGTACAGTGGTGACAGGCAGTTCTGATACAAGAGATTTGCAGTGGGGAGCGGAGGATAGTGTGATACAGGTGGTAGCGACGGAGCATGGGGGATTAATAAAGAAAATGATAGAGAAGGGATATGATCCGGACACGTCTGATGTGGAACAAAAGGCCTGGTGGAAAGGACAATCGAGAAACAAGTCTGAGATGGAGGCTGTTATAATTGCCCTGATGGGAAATCAGCTCCAGAGAACAAGCTAGCGGTGAGGAAGTGGTCTGGGGAGACACAGGAGAGACACAGGCTTCACTTCTTGCCTTCAAACAACAGCACAACCTCAAACAGACCATTGTCCGCAGCAAACTACCCAGCCTTCAGGAGAACAGTGACCACGACACCACACAACCCTGCCACAGCAATCTCTGCAAGACATGCCGGATCATCGACACAGATGCCATCATCTCACGTGAGAACACCATCCAACAGGTACACGGTACATACTCTTGTAACTCGGCCAACGTTGTCTACCTGATACGCTGCGGGAAAGGATGTCCTGAGGCATGGTACATTGGGGAGACCATGCAGACGCTACGACAACGGATGTTTAACCCTCTCTCCACTCACATTGTCTGTACCTTTAAGACTTGATTACCTGTGAAGACTTGCATTCCAACCATTATCTTGTAAATCGAGTGTGTGCCTTTATATGCCCTGTTTGTGAACAGAACTCCCACCGACGAAGGGACAGTGCTCCGAAAGATGGTGGTTTGTGCTACCAAATAAACCTGTTGGACTTTAACCTGGTGTCGAGAGGCTTCTTATTCCAGTTTTGTTGTTTACCCCAGTCCATAAAAATATAAGAAATAGGAGCAGGAGTCGGCCATCTAGCCCTTCGAGGCTGCCCCGCCATTCAATAAGATCATGGCTGATCTGAAGTGGATCAGTTCCACTTTCCCACTTTCTCCCCTTAATTCCCCTGTCTATCAGAAACCTATCTACCCGCGACTTAAATATATTCAACGAGGCAGCCTCCACCACTTCAACGGGCAGAGAATTCCAGACACTCACCACCCTTTGAATGAAGAAACTCCTCAACTCCAATCTAAACTGCGCCCCCCTGCCTTATCTTGAGGCTGTGCCCTCTAGCCCTGCAATCCTTTCTAAGCGTGTTAGTGCCTTGCTGCCAGCACCCTAATTAATTCTGTGGATAGCTTGCCTCCTCTGCTGACTAACTGAGTTTTTAAGCGGCTAATTAATGGCTACCTAAAAGGCAGCATCCCCGCCAATGATATCGACCTGGCGACGAGGATGGGACCCACTGTGCCACATGCACAACAAGCACACCTGGTAGGGGCACAAAGACATCCAGTGCCCGATGGAGGGGCACTGCATTAGAAAAGAACAGGGGGGGGAGGGGGTGGTGTGGAGATTGGTGGTGAGGAAGGGGCACACGCTGCATCACCAAGATCACCTCTTTCCATCTCCAAGCCATCACATTATTCCACTCCGCCATCACCCATCTGCTGCTGAAATCCTCATCTGTTAATCTGTTACCTCCTGACATGACTATTCGGACTGAAACCATAAAGTTAGGAAGAAAGAGATTAAAAATAATGATATTTAGAGTAAGAGAATGATATTAGAAACACAGAACTTGACTCTTTATGGATATGGCTGTTTATTACTAAATTTGTGGAGAATTCCACTCAAAATCACCAGTAAAATCTTATCCCCATATTGAAATTCATTAGCAGGTATCATAATTTGTGACATGGATAGAAAATGATTTACTGCAACTGCCAGGAGTGAGTATTCTTTTTCCTTCCTGTGTGAGATTTTTACACTCTGTCCATCCAGCTGGTTAATTGTCCCGATATTAAATGAATCGTCACGTCCAGATTTATTCTCCCAGACAGAATGTTATCGTCATTCTGGACACAACCCTCATCCCAGTCTCTGTATCACTTGTCCAATATCTGAAAGTGTTGGTTACGTGAGAGCTCAGTCGTAATACACCCCAGAAAAGGTTATATTCCCATAATCATTCTAACAGTTGTATTACAGATCAGAACTTTACCACTTCCGGGTTTAGTTAATGTTGCAGCATCAGCTCTGGCGCCTACCAGCTATAACACAGTGGTTACACTGCGGTGGTAACAAAAGTGATTCCAGTATAGAAATTCCCCTCAGATTCCCTACAGTGATTTGTAAACCCAGTGGATTAGTGAACTAATTGTTAATATTGATCTGTCGATCTAACTGTCCCGTTTTTAATTAGGTTTAAACGTCACATCGTAAGTCAGCTGGTAGCCATCATTGTAGGCGTAGAGTTTGTGGTCGGATGGGTTGTAGTTAACATTTTGCAGTTTCTCCAGGACTTTACCCATCTTTATCGAAAGCCTACCCTCTTCCCCAGTTCTGGTGTCGAAGGTGTAGAAAATCTCCTCAGACCGTAGGTCAACGGGCCGAATGGCGTACAGAACCCCACAGATCAGAAAGGCATTGGTCACACTGGGTTTGAACAGCCTGGTCACCCATGTCCTTTCCAAGGTAAAGGAAGTCACATTAATTTTACTAATAGCAATGTACCCGACCTTGTCCTCGGGGCTGTAAATGACCCAAAGGCCAGACTCATCTACAGCGAAGTCAATGTCTTGGAATGTAACACCTATATAGGAAAACCGGTTGTTGTAGGCCGCACCCGGGAGTATTTGCTTCTGCACAGTGTTTGTGTCTATGTTGACTCTGCACATGTACCTGGAATTGTAACAGTTGTAATACATGGAGTTGTTGTACAAAACCATTCCACTGCCCTGCCCAGGATTACGGGTAATCGATTTACTTATTTCATTCCTGTAGAGGAGCAAATCATCGTGTGAAGAATAGAGTCTGTAGTAGTAAAACGTCCGTGCGTTAGTCTCGAGCGGTGCCACCCAGTACACGTCCTTTTTGCTGGAGGGTGGAGCTGGATCTTTGCCCCAGCCTCCGTATTTATAACTAAACCCTCTGTAGTTCAGCTGTATCACCACGGGGTTGGATACATTAAGGAGGCCGTTATGGTCGCAGCTCCCTGTTCAAAAAATAGCAAGCTCGAGGTCAGCATCGGGGGATTTACATTTCCAAATTCAACCTTTCCATTTCCAGCTACGCACTGGAGTGATTATCATAGAAATCCCTACAGCACAGAAACTGGCCATTTGGCCCATCGAGTCTGCACCGACCCAGGCCCTACCCCCATGTCCCTACTAATCTACGCATCCCAGAACACTCAGGGGCAATTTTTAGCATGGCCAATCACCTAACCCGCACATCTTTGGACTGTGAGAGGAAACCGGAGCACCCGGAGGAAACCCACACAGACACGAGGAGAATGTGCAAACTCCACACAGATAGTGAGCCGGGAATCGAACCCAGGACCCCGGAGCTGTGAAGCAGCAGTGCTAACCCACTGTGCTACCATGCCGCCCAGCAGGGGATTATTGTGGCGTTACAATGATTAATGTATAACTCAGCCACATTGGGAAATGAAGTTAAAACATTTCAACTGCACCCACTTCAGATGGTGAAATAATTCTCCCACTTTTTAAATTCTTCACCTTTTCTTGTAAATTTATAAATTCCGATTTCCACATTCGGAGCGATGTAAATAGAATGTGGCTGGAATTCTCCCATCCCGACTGGAATTCTAGCGGGAGCAGGGGGGGGGCATGGGCCATGTAAAGATCCACTGAAATCAGGCGGGAATCTCGGTTTCCGGGCGAGTGTGGCCGGGAGAATCCCTGTGTTTACGGATTACTGATCCAAAGTGATTGGCGCCCCTCTCTCTTTATCGGGCAGACTCGTGTTACTCAGTCACGTTGATTAATAACTCACCGTAGTCGATGGAGGCAGGGGTTTGTGAACCCCGCTGCTCCTCACAGTCCTGTAGGCGTTTCCTCAGTGCCGCTACCTCTCTGCGGATTGCCAACACGTTGTTCTTATCGAGCGACTCCAACTGGTTGACAACTTGTGACATGTTCGTAATCTGAAATACACACGGCGGTTAAAGAGAGTCGTGTCCTGTCCACCGGGACAGGCCATTCAGCCCCTCGAGCACGTTCTGCCATTCAATGAGATCAGAGTTGATCTGAATCATCAGACTCAATCAGAGCTGACCACGTCCACTACAATTCTCACCTATCTTCTACAGATGCACCAAAACATCCTTTCCAGAAATATCACAACTTGGTATGGCTCCTGCTCTGACCAAGACCACAAGAAACTACAAAGGGTCCTGAACATGGCCATTGACTCTGTCTACACTTCCCGCTGCCTCAGCAAAGCAGCCAGCATAATTAAGGACCCCGCGCAGCCCAGACATTCTCTCTTCCACCTTCTTCCATCAGAAGTCTGAAAACACCTACCAAACAACCTAAGAGCTGCTTCTTCCCTGCCACTATCAGACTTTTGAATGGACCTAACTTATATTCAGCTGATCTTCCCCTACACCCGAGCTATGGCTGTAACACTACATTCTACACTCTCTCCTTTTCCTCTCCCCACCTACTCTATGAACAGTATGCTTTGCATGGCACGCAAGAGACAATACTTTTCACTGTATCCCAATGCATGTGACAATAATGAATTAAATCAAATATATCCTAACTGCCTTCTACCTGCTTTTGCTGCACAAATTTTACTATCTTTAGATAACAAAAAGCAATCAGTGTAGGGAGTGAAATTTCCAGTTGGGGTTGGCAGCTTTTTGGGGTGAGAGAGTTCCAGATTTATTACCATTTTATATGAAGTGCTTCCTGACATTATCACCGAACACACAAGGTCTAATTGCCCCCTTGTTGCGGGCTTCCTTCTCCATACATTACAGTTCCGCTCCATTAATCTTATCAATTCCTTTAATCATCTTAAATGTGTCAGTTAGATAACTCCCTCGTTTCAATTGAATAGATTATCCTCAAGCAGGAATATGAGTAAGTAGAGAGAGGGAGAGGGGTTTGGGAATTCCAGACTCTGGGATCCAGGTGAATAGAAGCAACGAGGGGCATACACGCGATGGGTCGTACAGGGGCTGCTCTTGGATGTTTCAAGAGTAGCCTAGTGCTTCACGTCGTTAGTGTGTACGCTTAAACTGGACCAACTGATGGGCAACATGACAGCTCAGTGACTATCACTGTTAGCTGTGCAGGTACATGGATTTGGGCCGGTGTCTGTGGGAGTTGGTGCATTCTCCCCGTGCTTGCGTGGGTTTTCTCCGGGTGCTCCGGTTTCCTCCCACACCCCAAAGATGTGCTCTTAGACTGATTGGTGTAACAAATTGTCCCTAAATTAGTCTTCCCTCAATGTGGAATGCCATAAGCATAGACAATGGTTATGGGTGGAGAGGGAACTCATAATGTTAAAATGGCGGCGTGGGCTCGTTGGGCCGAAGGGCCTGTTTCCCGTACTGTGTTGTTCTTTGTTATTGAGGAGGGAGATACTTAATAGCTTCAAATTACAGGAACAGAGAGCTCAGAGTCATTTTTAATGCTGGAGTACTTTGGGCAGATAGGGATTTTTTTTTAGTTTATTTGTTAGTGTCATAAGTATTAAGACTGCAATGAAAATCCCCTAGTCGCCACACTCCGGCACCTGTTCAGGTACACTGAGGGAGAATTTAACATGGCCAATGTACTTAACCAGCACGTCTTTCAGACTGTGGGAGGAAACTGGAGCACCCGGAGGAGGCCCATGAAAACATGGGGAGAACGTGCAGACTCCACACAGACGGTGACCCAAGCCAGGATCGAACCCGGGTCCCTGTCGCTGCGAGGCAGTTGTGCTCACCACTGCGCCACTATGATTGAAATGCATAATGAAGAACCACTGCCGCTCAGTGAGGACTGGGCAAAAGGGACTTTGGGCAAGACTGGATCCAAGTTGCCAAGTTTTCAATGATGTGGGTGGCATGGTGGCACAGTGGGTTAGCACTGCTGCTTCACAGCTCCAGGGTCCTGGGTTCGATTCCCGGCTCGGGTCACTGTCTGTGTGGAGTTTGCACATTCTCCTCGTGTCTGTGTGGGTTTCCTCCGGGTGCTCCAGTTTCCTCCCACAGTCCAAAGATGTGTGGGTTAGGTTGATTGGCCATGCTAGAAATTGCCCCTTAGGGTAGGTTAGAGGGATTAGTGGGTATAATGTATGGGGGTAGGGCCTGGGTGGGATTGTGTTCGGTGCAGACTCGATGGGCTGAAGGGCCTCTTTCTGCACTGTAGAGTTTCTACTGTAGGGAACACTGTAGGGAAATCCTACAGTGTTCTATGATGTGGAGATGCCGGTGTTGGACTGGGGTGGGCACAGTAAGAAGTCTCACAACACCAGGTTGAAATCTAACAGCTTTATTTGGAATCACGAGCTTTCGGAGCGCTGCTCCTTCCTCAGGTGATGAAGCGTTCCGAAAGCTCATGATTCCAATAAACGAATTTCCAAAGAGTTAGAGTTGGTAGGGAAGGGGGACATAAGAACATAAGAACATAAGAAATAGGAGCAGGAGTAGGCCATCTAGCCCTTCGAGCCTGCCCCGCCATTCAATAAGATCATGGCTGATCTGTCGTGGCTCAGTTCCAACTTCCCGCCCTCTCCCCATAACCCTTAATCCCCTCTCTTATCAAAAACCCACCAACCCGCATCCTAAAAATATTTAGCGAGGCAGCCTCCACCATTTCAGCGGGCAGAGAATTCCAGAGATTCACCACCCTTTGAGTGAAGAAGTTCCTCCTCAACTCCGTTCTAAACTGCCTCCCCTTTATCTTGAGGCTGTGCCCCCTAGTCCTACTGTCTTTTTTGAGCGGGAAGAGTCTTTCCACCTCTATCCTATCCATCCCATTCATCATCTTATACGTCGCAATGAGATCTCCCCTCATTCTTCTAAACTCTAATGAGTACAAGCCTAGTTTATTCAGCCTCTCCTCATAGCTCAACCCCCTCAACTCCGGTATCAGCCTCGTAAACCTCCTCTGCACTCCCTCCAAGGCCAAAATATCCTTGCGCAGGTGCGGCGCCCAAAACTGCACACAGTACTCCAGCTGCGGCCTCACCAATGCCCTATACAGCTGCAGCAAGACCTCCCTACTCTGAGGGAGGATTGGCACTGAGATGATAAAGGTACGGATGAGGAAAAGTTAGGGTGGATTGTTCGAATTGGCCAGACTTGGGTCATGAAGATGCTGATCTGTATCGATTCTGAAGCTGACAGCATCCTGTTCGGAAACAAAAACTGAAAATGCTGGAAAATCTCAGCAGGTCTGACAGCATCTGTGGGGAGAGAATAAAGCCAATGTTTCTAGATAACCCTTTATCACAGCAAGGAACAAGGGCAGAGAGTTATACTACTGGGGGCAGAGGTGGGGCGGTGAGGGGATGTGGAATTATAAGTGGGGAACATCCTGTCAGGCCTGAGAGAGTGCGACAGTCATAACATTATACAGAACTAAGGAAGCTATTCCTCCAATCTTTTCTGTGCCTTCTCTTTGAAAGCTTTCTAATTAATTCTAGTCTATTGATCTTTTCTCCACAATCCGACTATTCTTACCATTATAAAAGTGCATCCAATTACATTTTGAAAGTTATTAATGAATCAGCTTCCATTTAGTACACTGAAGATTATAGCAAATCCCCTCCTCATCAACCTCACCCGGCTCTCTTGCAATGCACCTGGAAGCTGATTCTTTTAGCAGTGAGTAATCTGTTATGTGGTGGAGGTTGGAAATGCTTTCAATAGTTCCAAAGTTTAACTGTGGAAGGATGTTTTAGTTCATTTATTGTTGTCACAAATAGGCTTACATTAACACTGCAATAAAGTATCTGTGAAAATCCCCTAGTGGCCACGCTCCAGCACCTGTTCGGGTACACTGAGGGAGAATTTAGCACCTAACCAGCACATCTTTCAGACTGTGGGAGGAAACCAACACAGACATGGGGAGAACGTGCAGACTCTGCACAGACAGTGACCCATGCCTGGAACCGAACCCAGTTCCCTGGTGCTGTACAACAGCAGTGCTAACTACTGTGCCACTATACTTTGGGAAGGGGTTTACCAGGATGTTACCTGGGCGGCATGGTGGCTCAGTTGATAGCTGTGCCACCTCACCACAGGTGGCACAGCGACCCGGATCCAATTCTGGCCTCAGGTGACTGTCTGTATGGTGTTTGCACATTCTCCCTGTGTCTGCGTGGGTTTCCTCTGGGTGCTCCGGTTTCCCCCCACATTCCAAAGATTGGGTGGATTGGCTGTGCTAAATTGCCCCTTTGTGTCAGGGGGATTAGCAGGGAGGTTATGGGGATAGGGCCTGTGTGGTATGGCAGCCTCAATCTACCAAATGGCCTCCTTCTGTACTGTAGGGATTCGATGATTAGAGGGACTGAACTACAAGGCGAGGTTAGACAAACAGGGGTTGTTTTCTCTGGAGCGGCGGAGGTTGAGTGGAGGCCTGATAGAAGCCTATAAAATTATGAGAGGTATAGATAGATAGGGTCGTCAGACAGAATCTTTCTCCCAGAGTTGAAATATCTAATACTAGGGGGCATGCACTTAAGGTGAGAGGAGGGAAAGTTCAAAAGAGATGTGAGGGGCAAGTTTATTACTTGAGAGTGGGAGGTGTCTGGAACGCACTGCCAGGATGGTGATGGAGGCAGATACGACAGGGGCATTTAAGGGGCTTTTAGATAGTGACAGTGTGGAGTCTGCACATTCTCCCCATGTCTGCGTGGGTTTCCTCCCAAAGCCCAAAGAAGTGCAGGTTAGTTGGATTGGCCATGCTAAATTACTCCTTAGTGTCAGGGAGATTAGCAGGGTAAATACGTGGGGTTACAGTGTTCAGGCCTGGCTGGGATTGTTGTCAGTGCAGGCTCGATGGGTTGAATAGCCTCCTTCTGTACTGTTAGGACTCTATGATTCTAAAATTTATTTATTACTGTTACAAATAGGCTCACATTAACACTGCAATGAAGTTACTGTAAAAATCCCCTATCTTTGTGAAGCAAGTTTGAGGAGCATTTGAGGACCCTGGGTCTGTACTCAATGGAGTTTAGAAGGATGAGGGGAGATTTCATTGAAACTTACAGAATACTGAAAGGCCTGGATAGATTGGATGTGGGGAAGATGTTTCCATTAGTCAGAGGGACCAGGATCCAAGGGCACAGCCTCAGAGTAAAGGTACGACCCTTCAGAACCGAAATGAGGAGAAATTTCTTCTGCCAGAGGGTGGTGAATCTGTGGAATTCATTGCCGCAGAAGGCCAGGCCATTCAGTGTATTTAAGACAGAGATAGATAGGTTCTTGATTGAGGTTCAAACATTATGAGGAAAAAGTGTGAGAATGGGGTTGAGCCATGATAGAATGGTGGAGCAAATTCAATGGGTGGAATGGCCTAATTCTGCCCCTATATCACAGTCTTACAGTGTAAGTTGCTGCTGTTGTGAATAACTCCCCTCCATCAGGACATTAAATCTCTACAGCCAGTTCCTCTGGTGATTGGTCAGAGCCAAAAAGGTGTCAAATTCACAATCAACACAGGGCAGAGAAACACAACATTATAATTGGAATGACTAGTGCCTTTCTGACCTCGCTGTAAAGCTGATCGATCATACTGTTGCTGACATTGAGTGAAATCTTCAGCCGATTAGTGAGTGACAACATCTCCCGGATCTCCAGCTTCAGCAGCTCAAAGTCGAGCTGGGTGTAGGAGTGTCCATTCTCCATCACCTCCACGCGTCGGGTCAGATTCAGCAGCTTGCTCGTGTGCGCAGAGAGAGTCCTTGTATACTCCTGCACCTGAACAGGGCATCACAGGGAATACACACACATAGTTACAACCACCTCCACAGTCATTGAAACAATTACACTTCACCCCACTGCACAATTGGTAACAAATTTATTTGAAGTGATGAGTACATGCTAACACTTAATACTGAATCATCCATAGGATTTTGCCTGTTTTGGGTCGCTGTCTGTGTGGAGTTTGTACATTCTCCCTGTGTCTGCGTGTGTTTCCTCCGGGTGCTCCAGTTTCCTCCCACAGTCCAAAGATGTGCAAGTGAGGTTGATTGGCCATGCTAAATTGCCCCTTAGTGGCCAGAAGTGTGCAGGTTAGGTGGATTGGCCATGTTAAATTGCCCCTTAGTGGCCAGAAGTGTGCAGGTTAGGTGGATTGGCCATGCTAAATTGCCCCTTAGTGTCCAAAGATGTGCAGGTTATGTGGATTGGCCATGCTAAAGTGCTCCTTAGTGTCAGAAGACATAAAGGTTAGGTGGATTAACAGGGTAAATACATGGGTTTATGGGGTATGCATGGGTAAGAGTTGGTGCCGACTCAATGGGCTGAATGGCCTCTTTTGCATAGAAAGGATTCTATGATTCTATCTACAAAAAAAATTAAGCTAAAATTTCCTGTTCTTTCTCTCCCCAACTGCAAGAAAGAACTTAGTGTGGAAAAATCCATTTTTAACATCCATTTTAGTTTTAAAATCTACTAAATGTACTCAGAATGTACTGAAAAATATTCTGTGAAGAAATTACATAGAAATTTTCCAGTGTGAATAATTAGACTCATTTTAATTTGCATATTTCTTGCATCTTAATTAAATCACAGATGAGCTTGACAAACATTATTTGTCTCTGATTATGGGAAGTATATCTGGGAGAGTTGTACATTGGGAATGCCAGGGTTAACAATTAATCTTCCTTGTATTTTGGGCTGACTGACTTTACAAGATAAAGTGGAGACTGATGGGCTATTGCGAGAGGAAAACTATTTTGCTTCCCGTCGAAAAGCTGTTGTAAGGGATTCAGGAGTAGAGAGTGGGGGGTGGAATTCTCCGGCTGTTCACAGCCTGCCACCACTGCCAGCGAGGATGGAGAATTCGACGCTCAGCCCAATCACTGCAGCGGGACTGGAGAATCACGAACGGCTGGACAATTCCACCACACAAAGTTTTCGCTGTAACGTATCTTTGATGCAGGTAACAGGTTACGACAGTTTTTCACAGGATAGAGGTAGAAACTGTAAGAGATTTGCTGTATCGAGTTGTGATAATTATCTGGACTGATTATTAATAAAGTCTTTTCCACATTTGTGACGATTCAAATGTATAACTGGGGACACAGAAGGAAGGAGGCTGACGGTGACCTCAGCAGAATGTGGCAAAGTATTAATTGTGGTGGGAAAACTGGCACAAAACTCTCCAGCTTCACTGCTCTGTCTTCTCTCCGGATCGTGACACTTTTAACATAAAATCTGCACCCACCTCCGAGCTCCCCTCATCCCCTCCCTGACCATGGAGGTATCTGAGGTCTCTTCCACCTGCCCTACCTCCCCCCGCCCCACCCACCCTAACACCCGCATATCATCCCTGGCATTTACATCGCCAAAGGCGACATGGTGGCACAGTGGTTAGCACTGCTACCTCATAGCACTAGGGATCTGGGTTCGTTTCCTGGTTTGGGTCAACGTCTGTGAGGAGTCTGCCCCGTGAGTGCGTGGGTTTCCTCCGAGTGCTCTGGTTTCCTCCCACAGTCCAAAGATGTGCGAGTTAGGTGGATTGGCCATGCTAAATTGCCCCTTAGAGTCAGGGTAAGTACGTGGAGTCTTACTTAGGGCCTGGGTAGGGTTGCAGGCCTGATGGGCCAAATGGCCTCCTTCTGCATGTAGGGATTCTATGGTCAATAACTCCCCCCTTCAATTATCCACAACATCTCCATCACTCCGCCACATCATTCCCAAGTCCCATGTCCTCTGATCTAATCCCTCACAACAACCCCACCCTCACTCTGTATCCCATCCCCTCCACAAATAGTAGAGTTTCTACTCATTAGGCTCCCCCTGGGGCCAACCTGGCAGTGCCAACCTATGGACACTACCTGGCCATGCTCCTCTCCCCCAGGACCAAAACTTACCTTTGTGCACCTGGAGATTTCCCGGTTTATGCTTGTCCAAACCAGTTGTATCCCTGGCTGACCTGATTTTGAATATTTAGTGAAGGGTGGGAGGGGGGGGGGGGACAATTTGGTGAGGAAGGGTGGCCCAATGTGGTGTGAACCTGGGTTACATCACCGGCGAGGGGAGGGTGTGGAAAAACCAGAAATCACAATCTTGCCAGAGAGATTTGCAATTTCCATTTTTTGCCGGATTTAGCACCCATGCCAGTGATCCTCCGCATAAGGAGTGCGGGCTCACGGTCCCAACCTTCCAGCTGAATGTTGACATCTATGAGTAGCTGCAATGTAAATACCGCATTCATTTCCTCCCTATCAGTGGTTAGCATTTCTGCGTCGCAGCACCAGGGACCCATGTTCAATTCTGGCCTTGGATCACTGTCTGTGCAGAGTCTGCATGTTCTCCCCATGCCTGCGTGGGTTTCCTCCGGGTGCTCTGGTTTCCTCCCACAATCCAAACATGTGCATGTTAGATTGCTTGGCTAGGCTAAATTGTCCCTTAGCATCAAGGTGCATTAGCAGGGTAAATAAGTGGAGCTGCGGGGAATTGGGCCTGGCCTGGGATTGTAGCGGGTGTGGACTCAATGGGTCAAATGGCCTCCTTCTGCATGGTAGGGATTCTATGGCTCTATGATACACATTTCATCCAAATCACCCACCCAATATACCCCCCCTAGCCACCAATATCCCCCCCCCAATATCCCCACATTGACAAGTACCCAATACATAATCACTAATCATTATCCCCCTATTGATGCACACCCCAGACAGCTCATTCATTAGCGTCAACTATTAATATCATGGCACTGCTGCTGTGTCAACACTTCACTATTCTCTTCATTCTTCCTCTGTAATAACTAATCTGTTAGTGCAGAGTCAGAAAGAGGACGGGGTTTGTTAGTAATAAAAGTACCTTGCTGATTTCACTTTGTACGTTGATACTGAGCTCCTGGTACGCCGTTTCCAAATGTTCCACTTTTTCCACTGGGAATGTGTTATCGGGCAAGATCACGGAGCAAACACAAACTCCATCGCTGTTAACTGACCCGTTGACATTGTTACCGTTCTGTAGACACGGAAATCAGAATTAGCACAAATTCAACACTTGTGTGAGCTGATAAACAAGTTCGCCTCTTCCCACAAATTCCTTCACTCCTCCTTCCCCCAAATTGTTAACAGTCCTTCACCTCACCCTTCTTCACCCTCTCCCCCAAACAGGAAACACCTTCACCCCTTCCCCCAAGATGATAACATAGCTTTGCCCCTCTCCACAACAAGTCCGTTACAACACTCAACGATTTTTACAGATGCATTTTAGAAAGCATCCTTTCTGGATGTATCACAGCTTGGTATGGCTTCTGCTCTGACCAAGACTGTAAGAAACTACAAAGGATCATGAACGGAGCCCAGTCCATCACTCAAACCAGCCTCCCATCCATTGACACTGCCTTAGAAAAGCAGCCAGCATAACTAAGGCCCCCATGCAACCTGGACATTTTCTCTCCCATCTTCTTCCAATGGGAAAAAGATACACAAGTCTGAGGTCACGTACCAACCGACTCAAGAACAGCTTCTTCCCTGCTGCCATCAGACTTCTGAATGGACCTATTAAGTTGATCTTTCTCTACTCCCTAACTATAACTGTAACATTATATTCTGCACCCTCTCCTTTCCTATGTGAACAGTATGTACTGTCTGTATAACACGCAAGAAACAATACTTCTCACTGTATCCTAATACATGTGACAGTAATAAATCAAATTAATGAATCATAGATAGGTACGGCTCAGAGGGAGACCATTCAGCCCACCATATCTGTGCCAGCAACTCTCTCTTAATCCACATTCCTTCACCCTTAAAATCGCTGATAGCAGAGAGCTGTTTCTCGTATCCCACTGCTATCATTCATCTCACCAATATATACTGCTAAATATCCTGTCCAATTTACCTTTCAGCCTTATGATGGAATGGCAATCTGCTATTGCCAGTTTTCTGCTTCCCCAGATGGGAAAGTGAGTGTCTTCATGATTTCAGAGCCTCTGTGTTTACAGGAATTTTAAACGGTTATAAAACCAGACAACACAGAAGGAGACTATTCGAGTCATTGCAACCTTTTTAAATAGTCTTTCTCTCTCTCTGTGGGTATTTAACCCACAGGCCCAGCCTTTCCAGGCATTTCTGAAAGTTCCCACTTTCAGGCATCACACTGCAACTCCTCACAAAGTCAAATTCTCATAGAACCATAGAAAAGTTACAGCACAGAAGGAGGCCATTTGGCCCACCTTGTCCATGCTAGCCCAAGGACACCCAGGTGCCTTTTCTAATCCCACCTTTCTGCACCTGGCCCATAGCCCTACAACTTGTAGCACTTAGGGTGTGGATCCAGGTATTTTTTAAAGGAGTTTAGGGTCTCTTCCTCCACCGCCAACTCAGGCAGCAAATTACAGACACTCACTATCCTCTACGTAAAAAAGTTCTTCCTCATGTCTCCTCTACACCTTCTGCCACTTATGAATCTATGTCCCCTGGACCTAGAATTCTCCTGATGTGGGTATGCCAGCGTTGGACTGGCGTAAACACAGTAAAAAGTCTGACAACACCTATAGGTTGGACTAAAACCTGGTGTTGTCAGACTTTTTACTAGAATTCTCCCCCAAGGGAAACAATTTACTCCTGTTCACTCTATCTCTTCCCCTTCATTTCCACTTGTTTGTGGTTTACCTTAAATCCATATCCTTGGTTCACCAGCCCTCCTGACAAGGTAATGGTTTCTCTCTGTTTACCTCTCAAATTTGAACACTTCAGTCTCATGTAAATAGTCACAGAAAAATGACACCAATCTGCTTACTCTGCAGTGCTGGCTGATTGCCAGTCACTAACATTTCATTAACTCTTCAATGTCACTGTGTGAAGTTAGTGACCATTTCATGAGGCTCTGTTGCTGATGTGGATTGCCACTGGATGTGAGCTTTTGTCTGAGAGTTGGAGTTCCAGATTACAGATATATCTGAACTATGCGCACGGTGATGTACACGCACGATTAAGTGAAGGAAGAGGCTCAGACAGTCCCCTCTACACCTACCCAATGCTGCAGTTACAGATTTTGTACTTAAAGCCAGGAGTGACTCTAGACTAAGGCAAGATGTCTATAATATCTGTCCTCTCAATCAATCCAGACAGTGGAAGCGATCTGCTGATCTGATGGGCAGCACAGTGCCATAAAGGTTAGCACTGATACCTCACAGCTCCAGAGACTTGGCTTCAATTCCAGCCTTGAGTGACTGTCTGTGCGGAGTTTGCATGTTCTCTCCATGTCTGCGTGGGTTTCCTCCTGGTGCTCTGATTTCTTCACCCTGTCCAGAGCTATACAGGTTAGGGGGAATTGGCCATGTTAAATTGCCTCTTAGTGTCCAAAGATGTGAAAGTTAGGTAGATTGACCATGTTAAATTGCCTCTGAGTGTTCAAAGATGTTAGAAGGATTAGCCATGGTAAATGTGTGGGTCACGATGTGGAGATGCCAGCGCTGGACTGGGATAAGCATAATAAAAAAGTCTCACAACACCAGGTTAAAGTCCAACAGGTTTATTTGGTTGCACCAGCCACAAGCTTTCGGAGCGCTGCCCCTTCATCGGGTGAGTGGGAGTTCTGTTCACAAACAGGGCATATGTAGATGCAAACTCAATTTACAAGAAAATGGTTGGGTGTGGGTTTACAGGAATATGGCGGGGCAGAGGACCTGGGTAAGATGCTCTGTCAGAGAGTGCAGTCTCAACAGGCCAATTGGCCTCTTCGGCACTGCAGGGATTCCATGATTCTATGATGTGATAAATTAACAGTTGGCAGGAGAGGTGCATTGATGAGCCATCCTGTAGCACAACATACCACTAACAATAAACAGCTCCGAGCAAATACATGTATATAGTCAGTGAGGGTGGTGACATGGCCAGCCACACCACCAGTTTGTTGGGTGTACAGAGGGGAGGGTGCTGGGTCTGGAAAATGACACTTCACCCTGTTCCCACCACCTATTATCAGCATTGAGCACATTATGGTCAGATGGAATAGTACTATATAGAGGCTCAGACTGAGCATCAAAATAGTGCCTTCAATTCCCCCAAAGACCATTGCTTTTTCATTCATACAAATGGCACAATAGGGAGTACAGTTTAATTGTGGTGTGGGGTGACTCTGCCCATTGGGACATCAACATTCCACAATGGAAAAGGCTTTCATTTCTATAACTATTCTCAAAATCTCCGGGAACAAAACCTCCTGGAACAATTCTGAGTCAATGAAATACTTTCTTGAAGGGAATGCATCAGCCAATTTTCAACCAGTCAGATTCCACACATTCAACAAGATAAATGTGTTTAATGATGTTGATTAAAGAACAAAATCTTGGCCAGGGAGAAAACTCACCTTTTTTTCTTTGGAATAATCTTATTAAATCTGTTATTTTTGCCTGGGAGATAGGGCAATGTCTTGACCTAACATTTCAACTGAGAGGAGGCACCTCCCACAGTGCAGCACTCCTCCAGCGCCGCACTGGAGTTTCTGCCGGTAATTACATTCTCAAGCATCCAGAATGGGATTTGAACACACAACCATCTAACTCATCGAGCCACCGGTGATTTGACACAGAAAGACCCAAAGCAGAAAGATTTCAATGTGATTAAAGTTTGTATAAGTTCGAAGTGAACTTACCGTCGGCAAGACAGCAGCTGCGATCAACAGAAGGAACAACATCTTCGTTCTGCTTCTGAGAGCACATCTAAGCTGCATGGGGTGGGTAAAGGGCTTAAATAACCAACTCCCCCCACAGCCCCACCCCACATTTAATGACGCATTCTTCCGAGATTAAATCAGTCAAGCAAACCTTTGTGGTAACACCTGTCTTAACCCACTGAAATGCAGGTAAATTTGATTATAAAATGGTTGTGCAATTTCAGGAATGGGTGTTGGTCTACACAACTTTTTCTGAGAAATGTCAACTTAAAGCCTTGACTAAACAATGTGCACAGTGTCCTCTGTAATTTTACCAGAACTTTCTTTCCTGCTTTCACTTGTTCTTTGCTGGAGGTGGTTGCAGTGCAGTTCTGGCCAACGTAGGATAGAATAGAACACAGAACATAGAACATTACAGCGCAGAACAGGCCCTTCGGCCCACGATGTTGCGCCGACCAATTAAAAAGCAATGACCCTCTAACCTAAACCAATCCCTTTCCGTCCATAAACCTATCTACAGATCTCTTAAACACCCCCAAACTAGGCGCATTTACAACTGCAGCTGGCAGGGCATTCCAATCCCTCACCACCCTCTGGGTAAAGAACCTACCTCTGACATCTGTCCTAAATCTACCACCCCTTAATTTAAAGCTATGACCCCTCGTGCTAGCTTTCTCCATCCGAGGAAAAAGGCTATCACTGTCCACCCTATCTAAACCTCTAATCATCTTATATGTTTCAATAAGGTTCCCTCTTAGCCGCCTTCTTTCTAACAAAAACAACCTCAAATCCCTCAGTCTCTCCTCATAGGACCTCCCCTCCATACCAGGCAACATCCTGGTAAACCACCCTCTCCAAAGCCTCCACATCCTTCCTTATAATGTGGGGACCAGAACTGCACACAATACTCCAAGTGCGGCCGCACCAGAGTTGTGTACAGTTGCAACATGACACTGCGGCTCCTAAATTCAATCCCCCTACCAATAAACGCCAAGACACCGTATGCCTTCCTAACAACCTTATCTACTTGATTCCCAACTTTCAGGGATCTATGTACACATGCACCTAGATCCCTCTGTTCATCCACACTATTCAGAGTCCTACCGTTAGCCCTATACTCTACACATCTGTAATTCCTGCCAAAGTGAATTACGTCACACTTTTCTGCATTAAACTCCAGAATAGAATCATAGAATCCTTACAGTACAGGAGGAGGCCATTCAGCTCATCAAGTCTGCACTGACTCTTACCCAGGCTTACTCTGTAACTTCATGTGCTTACCCCACTACTTCCCCTAACCTATATATCTTGGGACACTAAGGGCCAATTTCTTTCATGTCCAATCAACCTAACTTGCACATCTAATCAGCACGGTGACACAGTTGTTAGCACTGCTGCCTTACAACGTCAAGGACCTGGGTTTGATTCCCAGCTTGGGTCCCTGACTGTGCAGAGTCTGCATATTCTCCCCGTGCCTGCGTGGGTTTCCTCAGGGTGATCCAGTTTCCTCCCACAGTCCAAAAGATATGCTGGTTAGGTACATTGGCCATGCTAAAAATTCCCCCTCAGTGTACCTGAACAGGCGCTGGAGTGTAGCAACTAGGGGATTTTCACAATAACTTCATTGTAGTGTAAGCTTACTTGTGATACTAATAAATAAATTTTAAACTTAATTTCAATCACGGTGACATTGAAACTACCATCAATAATTGTAAAAACCCACCTGGTGGAAAGAGTCGAGAACTTCAAGTTTCTAGGTATCCAGATCACCAACAACCTGTCCTGGGCCCTCCCATGCCAACGTTATAGTTAAGAAAGTCCACCATGCCTCTACTTTCTCAGGAGGCTAAGGAAATTCGGTCTGCCTGCTATGACTGTCACCAATTTTTACAGATGCGTATAGAAAGTAATCTTTCTGGATGTATCTCAGCTTGGTATGACTCCTGCTCTGACTAAGAAACTACAAAGGGTCATGAATGTAGCCCAGTCCATCACGCAAACCAGCCTCCGATCCATTGACTCCGTCTACACTTCCTGCCTCGGAAAAACAACTAGCATAATCAAGGACCCCACACACCCCAGGCATTCTCTCTTCCAACTCCATCTGTTGGAAAAATGATACAAAAGTCTGAGATCACGCACCAACCGACTCATGAACAGTTTCTTCCCTGCTGCCATCAGACTTTTGAACGGACCTACTCCGTGTTAAACTGATCTTTCTCTATATTCTAGTTATGACTGTAATATTACACTCTGTACCCTCCCTTAGGTCGAAACATAGAAACAAGAAGCAGGAGTGAGCTATGGATGGTATTGTGGCACAGCACCAGGGACCTGGGCTCAATTCCAGCCTCGGGCCACTGTCAGTATGGAGTTTGCACATTTTCCCTGTATCTGCATGGGTTTCCTCCCACAGTTCAAAGATGTGCGGGTTAGGTTGAATGGCCATGCTAAATTGACCCTAGTGTCAGGGGATTAGCAGGGTAAATACGTGGGGTTATGGGAATAGGGCCTGGGTGGGATTGTGGTCAGTGCAAATTCAATGATTCCATCTTCCCCCATATCCCTTGATCCCTTTAACTCCAAGTATTACATTTAATTTCTTACTCCACGAACTGTCTCTATGGTGCACAAAAAAACAACAGTTTTCACTGTATCCCAATATATGTGACAATAATAAGTCAAATCAAATTAAAATCACTGATGCCCTTTAGGGAAGGAAATCTGCCATCCTCACCTGGTCTGGCCTAGATGTGACTCCAGACCTGCAGCAATGTGGCTCTCAACTGCCCTCTGAAATATTCAGTCCGGGTCCCATTATTGATGGGCATGGGTTAACAAATGCTTTTTAACAGTGACATCCCACTCCCATGAAAGAATGGGCAGCATGGTGGCACAGCGCCAGGGGCCTGGGTTCAATTCTAGTCTTGGACCACTGTCTGTGTGGAGTTCGCACATTCTCTCCATGTCTGCGTGGGTTTCCTCTGGGTGCTCTGGTTTCCTCCCACAGTTCAAAGATGTGCCGGTTAGGTTGATTGGCCCTGCTAAATTGACCCTAGTGTCAGGGGATTAGTGGGGTAAATTTGTGGGGTTATGGGAATAGGGCCTGGGTGGGATTATGGTCAGTGCAGACTCTATGGGCTGAATGGCCTCCTGCTGCGCTAGAACAAAAAAAAATTCTCAATGGTTCCAAAAGATCTGGAAATGCAGCAATATGTGGTCACAAGACTTGAAGAGAAAGTGTGTGGATTGTAAACTGGTGATCTTTGGTTAACTTTGGAATGGAACAGGATAACTAAAGGCATCAGGAGAAGAAAAACCTTTAGTGCGATCGTACTTTCACTTTCTTCACATGTCCCTAAGGGCTTCACTATCAATGTGATATATTGATAGAAGTGACAGCCACAGTCATTGGGTGGCACTGTAGCACAGTGGTTAGCACTGCTGCTTCACAGCTCCAGTGTCCTGGGTTCGATTCCCGGCTCAGGTCACTGTCTGTGTGGAGTTTGCACATTCTCCTCGTGTCTGCGTGGGTTTGCTCCGGTTCCCTCCCACAGTCCAAAGATGTGCAGGTTAGGTTGATTGGCCACGCTAAGAAATTGCCCCTCAGAGACCAGGGATGCGTAGGTTAGAGGGATTAGTGGGTATAATACAGGGGTAGGGCCTGGGTGGGACTGTGTTTGGTGCAGACTCGATGGGCTGAAGGGCCTCTTTCTGCACTGTAGGGTTCTATGATTCTATGATAGTGTTCACAGAAACGTGTGACAGAAAGCAATGATTTCACTGACTTAGTTTAAATGTTAAGCCAGGATAGCAGGGGGGATTCCCCTTCAAATAGTGTCGACTGAGCCTGTTTCCATCTGGAGAATGGAGGAAAAATGTTAATCAATGATTCAAAAGAGAATTGGATAGACATTTGAGGCAAATAAACCTGAAGGGATACAGGAATAAAGCGGGAGAATGGGACTGACTGCATTACTCCTTAGAGGGCTGGTGGCCCCTTCATGGATGACACGTTGGCACAGCGGTTAGCAATGCTGCCTCGCACACCGGGAATCCAATTCCCGGCCTGGGAATCGAACCCGGGAGTCTGCATGCTCTCTTCATGTCTGTGTGGGTTTCCTCCCACAATTCAAAAGATGTGCTGGTTAGGGTGCATTGGCCATGCTAAATTCTGCCTCAGTGTACCCAAACAGGCTCTGGAGTGTGGCAACTAGGGGAATTTCACAGTAATTTCATTGCAGTGTTAATGTAAGTCTACTTGTGACACTAATAAATAGGGTGGTTCACCACCAGCTTCTCAAGGGGAAGTAGGAATGAGAAATGCTGACACTCACATCCTATTAATGAATAAAAATTAAATCACTGTGCCACCCTCACTCATTGACAATCTTTGATGATAAAGGCACAAACCTCGTACTTACTTCACCTCAACTGCACAAACTGAAAGTGCACGTTTCACTCCCATGCCTCAGTTTTGCTGCCAACTGCTTAACAATAGAGAGCCACATCACCTCAACAGATTGCACAATGCTCTCTGTTATAGAATCATAAGGGTGTATACTGTCACGTTTGGTGCATTCTGAAGCCCGCTGCAAATTTGTGTTCCATGTCAAGGTACATGGAGGTGTTCAGCAATACTTTGTCAAAGGGCTTTGTGCAGAATATGAAACTTATTTAATGCCCAAGGGCAGTTGCTACTAGCTCAGACTGCAGGCCATATTCCCAACAATCTGTTCTTCAGTAGATCAGCAAGATTTCTAGTGTGTCATCCCTGGAGCATGAATCTGTTGCTGTTTGTCGGTGTTGTACATTGTTTGATAACACTCCTGTGAAGTTCCTTGGGACAGTTCATTACCTTAAAGGAGCTAGATAAGTATAAGCTGTTTGCTGTTGTCAACCAGCCACTGCTGCCCGTGACAACATGGTTCATCAAAAACCTGATCTTCTAGGCCCAGAACTGCTCCAAATGGCATCTCTGGTGTTAAATTGACACTGCTCTCACTGATCAATGTCTGCCTACTCTGCATGTTACTTAACCAGAAAATGGGTGCCCAATTTCCACCCACAAGAAACTACAAAAGGTTGTGAACGTAGCCCAGTCCATCACGCAAACCAGCCTCCCATCCGTCGACTCTGCCAACACTTTCCGCTGTCTCGAAAAAGCAGCCAGCATAATCGAGTACCCCACGGGCCCCGGACATACTCTCTTCTGCCTTCCTCTGTCAGGAAGAAGGTACAGAAGTCTGAAAACACGTACCAACTGACTCAGGGCAGCACAGTATTTGGCACTGCCGCCTCACAGTGCCAGGAACCCAGGTTCAATTCCCAGCTTGAGTCGGAATGTGTGGGGTCTGTACTTGCTCCCTGTGTCTGGGTGGGTTTCCTCCAGGCGCTCCGGTTTCGTCCTGCAGTCCGAAAGACGTGCTGGTTAGGTACATTGGCCGTGCTGAATTCTCAGTCCATGTACCTGAACAGTCGCTGGAGTGTGGCGACTAGGGGATTTTCATAGTAACTTCATTGCCGTGTTAATGTAAGCCAACGTGACGCTAATAAATAACTTAAATTTTTTTAAAATCTCAAGATAAGGCATTGGTAGCGCATATCCTGGAGAGCTGAGACAGCAGATGTTTTACAGAATGTTCCCTATAATGGCTAGCCTCAGACTGGGATTTTGGGCCCAGCCAGTTGCGGGCATCATCGCGGGCAGGAGTGAATATTTGAAGAATGCCCCTTTCTAAATATTCCCATCCTTCCCATGACAATGGCTGGATTGAATAATCTTGGCCAATTGTTACTTTGTAGCCCACACTCCAGTGTCCAGTTTCTCAGGTGGATGTCCTCCCCTACTAGCTCCCCTGAGACCTTTGACAAAGTATTGACCCTGAGTTAGTTCTCAGGTGGTATCTGGGTTCCGCTTGTCGCTGGTTCCATTCCAGTGAAACACTCGGACAACCCACTTTGCCAGCATTTCGCCCGTCTTGATCGCTATCCAATTTCAGAGTCCAAATCTCCTTAAGGAAACTGTGGGGAGGCGATGGCCTAGCGGCAACATCACTAGACTATTAATCTAGAAACTCAGATAATGTTCCAGGGACCCGGGTTCGAATCCTGCCTTGGCAGATGGTAGAATTTGAATTCAATAAAAATAAATTTCTGAAATTAAGAATCTACTGATGACCATGAAACCATTGTTGGAAAAACCCATCTGGTTCACTAACGCACTTTAGGGAAGGAAATCTGCCATCCTTACCTGGTCTGGCCTACATGTGACTCCAGAGTCACAGCAATTGACTCTTAACTGCCCTTGAAGGGCTACTAGGGATGGGCAATAAATTCTGGCCAGCCAGTGACGCCCATGTCCCACAAATTAAAAAAATGAACATTTATGAACACAAAAGCTGTTGTGATGTGTATTGACGTAGTTTGGGATGTCCAGCCTACTGACCATGTACTCCATGTACTGAGCACAGAGATTTGTGTTCTAAACTATTGACATTGCAATGATCTTGTGGGGTCAGCTGCCTGGGCTACCAGTAATTATAGTATCTACGGAACAGAGACCCATAAGTCATTTGGCATTCTTGATCTTAAACCCCATCCCACTGGCTTTAAGTGTAGAAGAATGTCTTTGTAGTTTATTTGTCTGTGGTACTGAGTTAGAAACACTTGATGAAGGACCAATGCTCTCACTAATCCATTTACTCTCAGATTTCATCACAGTGTGTAAAGAGGAAATGAAACACAGTAAAAAGAGTTACTCTCTCCCCCAGCCTATCCCTGTAATCAATCCGACATATTTACCTTGCCAATACACCTAACCTGCACGTCTTTGGACCAAGGGAGGAAACCGGAGCACCCGGAGGATACCCGTGCAGACATGGGGAGAATGCGCACAGACAGTCACACACAGAGAGTGGTGGGAATGTGGAATGAGCTGCCAGATAAAGTGATAAATGCGGGGTCACTTTTAACATTTAAGAAAAACTTGGGACAGGTTCATGGATCAGAGGGGTGTGGAGGGATATGGTCCAAGTGCAGGTCAGCAGGACTAGGCAAAAATTGGTTCAGCACAGACAAGAAGGGCCATAAGCCCTGTTTCTGAGCTGTAACTTTCTATAGTTCTATAGTTCACCCTATCACTGTAACCCCACACATTTCCCATGGCCAATCCATCTAATTTATACATCTTTGGACACGAAGGGCAATTTAGCATGGCCAATCCACCTAACCTGCACATTTTTGGACACTAAAGGCCAATTTATTATGGCTAATTCTCCTAACATGCACATCTTTGGACATGAAGGGGCAATTTAGTATGGTCAATCCACCTAAGCTGCACATCTTTGGATACTAAGGGTCAATTTTGCATGGCCAATCCACCTAACCTGCACAACTTGATTTTGTATGGCCAATCCACCTAACCTGCACATCTTGGGACACTAAGGGACAGTTTTGTACGGTCAATCCACCTAAGCTGAACATCATTGGACACTACGGAGCAATTTAGCATGGCCAAGCCACTCAAACTGCACATCTTTAGGGGAGGGGAAATCTGGAACTTGCTCTATGGAGGAAACCAGTGCACTCAGAGGAAATCTGATACAGGCAAACCTGCAAACTCAAGGCTGAAACTGAACCTGTCCCTGGAGCTGTGATGCAGCAGTGCAAAATGTTGTGCCAGCATGCCACACAGATCCATTCTTACCCCACTGAAGTTGGCTTTCCCCCAGTTATTCTTACTCTGGATTGTTCCTTGTATACTTCCAGAGCCAACCTAAAACAATGTTACAACAATTATTGTCCCCTGAACATTCTCCTATTGATTCTTGGTCTACCTTATGTTCCCAAGAACCAGGCCTCCAGGCAGCAGGCAATCGAGGCAGCCATCCATCCAGATGGTCTGCCCCTCTACCGTGGCCATGTTCGTGGCCAGGCATCCCTGGAGAGGGAGCATGTGGGGTCCACGGGTGCAATTGATGCCTCCACACCCATTGGGCACCACAGGGGCTGGGGTGCACTATTGAGCCAAATAATCACATTTTAATTTTATGTTTTCAAGTTTCCTTTGTATTTTGATTTTGTTCAGGCTATTCCCCCTCCTTTTGGGGAGCTGCCCCTTTCGAGTTGTCCTGATTTAACTTGAGTTTGTTTATTTGGTTTGAACTTAAAAGAGGCCAAAAACCAGGCCTAGCAACACCACCAGGCTGAACTACACCTGTTAACTACAGTTTACTAGTTGCTGGAGTGAAGCCAATTGAAAGCCTCTATGATGAGGAGTGGCCAAAGGTGAGTAATCATTCCTGTAAATGTGACAGGAAAATGCCATCATTCACAAGTCAACTGGCATCTTCAAAACATTCAATCAAGTTTGTAAAACAATCAGACACATGCACACATACACAAAACACACTTTGCTTCTTTGCATCCCTTTGTCACTCAACAGTGTCTGTGTATTTTACAACAATGAGACAGGCTCTACCTCAGCGACACGAGTCCTTTGAGTTACAAAATGTGTGCCACTAAACTATGTTTCATTTCTCATGCCAATAACTTAACAATAAGCCTCTGTTAAAACATAAGAAATAGGAGCAGGAGCAGGCCATCTAGCCCCTCGAGCCTGCCCCGCCATTCAATAAGATCATGGCTAATCTGAAGTGGCTCAGTTCCACTTTCCCGCCCTCTCCCCATAACCCTTAATTCCCTTGACTACCAAAAACCTATCTACCTGTGTCTTAAATATATTCAGCGAGGTAGCCTCTACCACTTCAACGGGCAGAGAATTCCAGAGATTCACCACCCTTTGAGTGAAGAAGTTCCTCCTCAACTCCGTTCTAAACTGCCCCCCCCTCTTATCTTGAGGCTGTGCCCTCTAGTCCTGCTGTCCCTTCTGAGTGGGAAGAATCTCTCCACCTCTACCCTATCCATCCCCTTCATCATCTTATATGTCTCAATAAGATTCCCCCCTCATCCTTCTAAACTCCATGCACAGAATCACAGAACACAACAGTGCAGAAAAGGCCCTTCGGCCCATCGAGTCTGCACCGACACATGAAAAGCCCTAACCTGCCCACCTAATCCCACTTGTCAGCACGTGGCCCACAGCCTTGAATGTTATGATGTGCCAAGTACTCATCCAGGTACCTTTTAAAGGATATGAGGCATCCTGCCTCCATCACTCTCCCAGGCAGTATATTCCAGGTCGTCACCATTGGGGATAAAAAAAGACTTTCCATAAATCCCCCCCCACTCCTCACTTTTAACTCGTATCCCCCCGTAACTGACCCTACAAATACTGTTCCCTATCCATCCTGTCTATGCCCCTCATAATCAAGACTGTAATCAGCTCACCCCTCTTGTGCCAGCATGTGGAGAAATTCTCTGTATACCAAACCTCAAAGAAATAACAAATTAATCTGTAAAAGTTCTGCGTGTTCATTTCAGCTACAAATATGTCTTGTGGCACGGTGGCACAGTGGCTGGCACTGCTGCCTCACAGCGCCAGGGACCCAGGTTCAATTCCAGCCTCGGGTCACTGTCTGTGTGAAGTTTGCACATTCTCCCCATGTCTGCGTGGGTTTCCTCCAGGTGCTCTGGTTTCCTCCCACAGTCCAAAGATGTGCAGGTTAGGTGGATTAGCCATGCTAAATTGCTCCATACTGTCTAAAGGTGTGTAGGTTAGGTGGGTCGGCCATGCACAATTGCCCCTTTAGCAGGGTAAATACATGGGGTTATGGGGATAGGATCTGGGTGGGATTATTGTCAATGCAGGTTTGATGGGCCAAATGGCCTCTTTCTGCACTATAGGGATTTGATGGATTCTATGTTACATTTCTTTCAATAGGTGCCCAGTTTAATGTGCAAAGCAACATGAATCTTGTTTCTTTTTAAAAAAACACTCATCTGTGGGTACAACACAGCTACAGGATTTCTCACTAATGTCTGCAGAGGTCCCCTTTTTTAAACATTCAAGTGCATTATCCACAACATCTTACTGTGGGCTCAAAATACTTACTTTAAGTCAACATTTCTGAGCTGTGGACTTACCAGCAGATGCACATTCATTGTTTTTTTACACAGCTCTGAGATATGCTGGTTGTCAAAGACTTGCTGCAACCTATGAGATGGATGTCAGCTTTTTATATTGAATGCTCCCAATCTTGTGAACATTGTTGGGAGGCAGTGGCATGGTGGTATTGTTGTTAGACTAGTAATCCAGACAACCAGGGTAATGTTCTGAGGATCCGAATTCGAATCCCATCACGGCCGAGAGTGAAAAATGAATTCAATAAAAATCTGGAATTAAGAGTCTAATGATGACCATGAAACCATTGAGATCCACACTCAGTGCCACGTGCTGACACATGCAGACCCTTGATATCTCTCTCTAGCAGCACCGACTAACTCTTTCTCAAAGCTGTCCTGGTCCCCAGTCTTTGTCTGTTCTGACACACGGATATTGTCAGACCTGTTGAGATTTTCCAGCATTCTCTGTTTTTGCGTCATGAAATCATTGTCGATTGTCGGAAAAAACCCATCTAGTTCACTAATGTATTTTAGGGAAGGAAATCTGCCGTCCTTACCCGGTCTGGCCTACACGTGACTCCAGAGTCTCAGCAATGTGGTTGACTCTGAAATATCCTCAGGGATGGGCAATAAATGCTGGCCCACCCAGTGAAGTCCATATCCCATGAACAAATATAAACTTACTGAAACAATACACTGCGACTTCTCATTAACATCAACTGCATATTATTGCAATTAACGATCTGTCACTGGTTATTGGGCTCTGAGCTTTTCTATGTTGGAATGATTTATAAACACGAGTTTAGCATCAGTATAGTTTGTGCCTATAGCGAGCTCTTAGGCTCCCAAATAATGAAACTGATCAAAGGACAAAGCAAATTACAGCACAGGAACAGGCCCTTCAGCCTCTAGGCCTGCACTGACCATGCTGCCAGACTGAACTAAAACCCCCTACCCTTCCAGGGACCATACCTCTCTATTCCCATCCTATTCATGAATTTGTCAAGGCGCCCCATAAAATTCAGTATCATACCTGCTTCCATTACCTTCCCTGGCAGCGAGTTCCAGGCACCCACCATCCTCCGTGTAAAAAACTTGCCTTGTATATCTCCTTTAAACTTTGTCCCTCACACCTTAAACCTCTGCCCCCTAATAATTGACTGTTCTACCCTGGAAAAAAGCTTCTGACAATCCATTCTGTCCATGCCTCTCATAATCTTGTATCAGGTCGTCCCTCAGCCTCTGTCATTCCAGTGAGAACAAACTAAGTTTCTCCAACCTCTCCTCGATTGGGTTAGTTGGTACATTCTGCCATGAGTGCTCCCTCACCTCCTGCAGTCCAGGTGCACAATTACTAATACCATTCTGGATGGCGTTTTACAGCCTCACTCGTCCCAAAACCGTAAAATCCCAAACGAGCTCAATGGACCTTTCCATGCTACACCCCTCGCCCACTCCAATTCCTGTGTCGGGCAGTGGGGGTATAAAATTCTGGCTGCCCGTTTCTCCAAAACACATTCGTAGCTGTCAGGTTAAGTCTCAGCCAGAGCTTCTATTGATGATGTGACGTGTGCAAAACAAATCTGTTTGCCCTAAAAAGGATTTAAACATTGTGCCATCATTTTAAAATCGGAGGAATGTTCACCAAGAACAACTGATATACATTACAGTCTTATTAACATCTAATTATATAGATGGAACAGAAAAGTGACAAATTGCCCTCTGTTACAGAACGATACAACACAGGAGGCCATTTGGTCCATCATGCCAATGCCATCCCTTTTTGAAAAGCTGACCAATTTTGTCCCAACCACTCTTTCCCCAACATCATACAAATATTTTCCCTTTAAGTATTCATCCAATTCCCTTTTGAAACTTATCATTGAACTTGTTTCCCCCATTCCTTCAGGTAATGCAATCCAGCTGATAGCAACTCACTTTGTGTAACGGACGGTTCATATTGAAATTGTGGTGTGTGGTTGAATATCACCCAACCTTATGGTGCCATCTTCTGGCCAGCTGAAGCTGGAGCAAAGGATATCAAAGTGTTAACATCGGAAGAATTTGGGCTAGTCTTGTTTCAAATAAACTAACAGGGGTGACACATGGGCTGCCCAGTGTTACTAATTAATAGGTAACAGCAAGTGATCCAGAAAACTGTTAACATAATTAATTGGCACAGTGTTTAGAACTGTTGCCCCACAGCGCCAGCGACACGGGTTTGATTCCGGCCTTGGGTCACTCTCTGTGGAGTCTGCATGTTCTCCCCATGTCCACATGGGTTTCCTCTGGGTGCTCCGGCTTCCTCCCCACAGTCTGAAATATGTGCTGGTTAGGTGCATTAGCCATGCTAAATTCTCCCACAGTGTACTCGAACAGGCGCCGGATTGCGGCAATTAGGAGATTTTCACAGTAACTTCATTGTGGTGTTAATGTTAGCCTACTTGTGACACTAATAAACAAACTTTAAACTTAAACTTAAACATAACCAGTGTCAGATTTAGAGGAAGCCAAGGTTACAAAATTCCTGTATTTTATTTGTGTCACAGCCTTTGGGAGATTGTCTGTGTGGAGTTTGCATGTTCTCCCTGTGTCTTCATGGGTTTCCTCCGGGTGATCCAGCTTCTTCCAACACTCCAAAGATCTGTAGGTTAGGTGGATTGGCCATGCTAAATTGCCCTAAGTCTCTCAAAGTGTGCAGGTTAGGGGATTAGTGGGGTAAATATGTGGAGTTACGGGGAAAGGGCTTGCATAAGATGCTGATTGGAGAGTCAGTTCAGACTCTCTAGGCCAATAGCCTCCTTCTGCAATGTAGAGATTCTACTTTCTGAACTGCCTCTACCTCTATGTATGTGCACTAACAGATGAATAGGGAGCATAAATAAGACAGGTCTGTGTTTAAATTGGAATAGTGGGGTGGGGTGGGGTGGGGGGTGGGGTGGGGGGTGGGGTGGGGGGTGGGGGGTGGGGTGGGGGGGTGGGGGGGGTGGGGGGGGTGGGGTGGGGGGTGGGGGGGGGTGGGGTGGGGGGGGACTGGAGGAGGGGGAAAAGCAGAGCATACTGCAGAATAATAATTAGAAATTATGGATAATTTAAGATTTTCTTAGGGAACGAGCTAGAAGTGCTGGTATGTTGACAAGTAATCAATATTGTCGGGTAAATGGAACCTGGATGAATCAGAAGACTCTAGCCTCAGGGGTGTTACAGCCTTTGGAATCAAAGAGTCAGCTAACCTTCCCTCTCCCCTGCAGTTCCATGTCTGCAGATCAGCCTTGAGCTCACTGACTTTGAGCTGAAACTTTTCATGTCATATATACTTAGAATCATATAGAAATTGGACATTCTCTCTTCCACCTTCTCCATCGAGTGAGGGCCTGAAAGAAGGTTGGTTAGTCATGCCCCCAGTGAATGCTTGGGGAGGTGGAAGAGGCTAAGAAAATTTGATATGTTCAAGATGACTCTCACCAATTTTTATAGATGCACCTTGGAAAGCATCTTTCCGGACATATCATAGCTTGGTATGGTTCCTGCTCTTCCCAAGACTTCAAGAAACTACAAAGGAACATGAATGAAGCCCAGTCCGTCACACACACCAGCCTTCCATCCACTGACACTGTCTACACTTCCCACTGCCTTGGCATAGCAATCAGCATAATCAAGGACCCCACACACACTGGACATTCTCTCTTCCATCTTCTTCCATCTGGAAAAAAATATACAAAAATCTGAGGTCATGTACCAACCAACCCAAGAGCAGCTTCTCCTCTGCTACCATCAGACATTTGAATGGACCTACCTTATATTAAGCCGATCATTCCCTACACACTAGCTATGATGGTAACACTACATTCTGCACCTCCTTTCCTTCTCCTGTATGCACTCTATGAATGGTATGATTAGTCTGTATGGCGCGCAAGGAATAATATTTTTCACTGCATACATGTCACAATAATAAATCAAAACATAGGAAAGGGGTGAGTTTGAATGGTGTTAGGGAAGGGGGAGAATGGCCGCGCTGTTACCCACACTGCCCCGCGGCTGGGAAAACGCCCTATTCTTCGCACTGAGCAGCGCTGCGCATGCGCTCCCCGCCAGCAGCGAAGACAAAGCGGGAAGGAATAAAGCAGCAATTCAAATGTGTCTGTTCTTATTAACCTTCACAGGGGCCGCTCTCCCCTCAGCAGAGTGTCTCCCCTCTCGGCCTCTGGCAGCCTGAGTTACGGTTTGTGTTGGGGGCCGGGCCCGGCTCCCAGCCTCAGCGACAGAAAATTCCCATTTCAAATCCCAACCGCCGCCGCCAGCCCGGCTCCTGCACCAAGATGGCGGTCATCACGTGACTGGGCGGGGCTTAGCCACAGCTCCACTTTCATCCCCCAGGGTCCTAAAGGGACTTTTCCCTCCAAGGCACCCCCTGGGTCCTAAAGGGACACCCCTTGTCTAAGGCTCCTCCTGGGTCCCAGAGGGACTCCCCCCTGTCCAATGTCTCCCCCAGGTCCGAAAGGGACTCCCCCCTGTCCAATGTCTCCCCCAGGTCCGAAAGGGACTCTCCCCTCCCCCCATCTAGGGTCTCTTCCTGGGTCCCAAAGGGATTCCTTCTGTCCAGAGTCTCTACCTGGGTCCTAAAAGGACTCCCCCTTTGCAGGGTTCCTCCTGGGTCTCAAAGGGACTCCCCCTGTCCAGAGTCTCCCCCTAGGTTGTAAAGAGACTCCCTTCCTCCCTGTGACCACTTGGGGTGCTAAAGGCACTTCCACTGTCCAGGGTCCCCCCCCCCCCCCCGGGTCCTAAAGCTTCTTCCCTGCTGTCATCAGGCTTTTGAATGGATCTATCTTGCATTAAGTTGATCTTTCCCTACACCCGAGCTATGATTGTAACTCTTCATTCTGCACCCTTTCCTTCTCAATGAATGGCATGTTTTGTCTGTGTAGCGCACAACAAACAATACTTTTCACTGTATACTAATACATGTGACAATAATAAATCAAATCAAAAGGGAGCCCTTCTGTCCAGGGTTTCCTCTGGGTCCTAAAGGGGACTCTCTATGTTTATGGTTGCCTTTCTTTAATTCATTCGTGGGACATGGGTGTTGCTGGTTGGCCAGCATTTATTGCCCATCCCTAGTTGCACTTGAAACTGTGTGGCTTGCTCAGCCATTTCAGAGGGGTAGTTGAGAGTCAACCACATCGCTGTGGGTCAGGGGTCACATGTAGGCCAGACCGGATAAGAACAGCGGATTTCTTTCCCTAAGGGACACTAGTGAAACTGATGGATTTTTTCAACTATGGTTTCATGGTCATCAGTAATTCCAAATATTTTTTATTGAATTCAAATTCCACCATCTGCTGTGGCAGGATTTGAACCCAAGTCCCCAGAACATTAGCTGAGTTTCTGGATTAATAGTCTAATGAGAATACCACTAGGCCATCGCCTCCCCATTTCATCCAGGTTCCCGGCTCGGGGTCACTGTCTGCGTGGAGTTTGTACATCCTCCCCGTGTCTGCGTGGGTTTCCTCCCACAGTCCAAAGATGTGTGGGTTAGGTTGATTGGGCCGTGCTAAGAAATTGCCCTTTAGTGTCCAGGGATGTGTAGGTTAGAGGGATTAGTAGGTATAATATGTAGGGATATGGGGAGTAGGGCCTGGATGGGATAGTGTTCGGTGCAGACTCGATGGGCCGAAGGGCCTCTTTCTGCACTGTAGGGTTTCTGTGAACATATTCACACATAAAGGAAACTATATATTCAAAACTCTCCTGTTTACAAAACCATACTTGCAGTTGTTTTCTTTCTCATCATGTTTTGTGGAAACTTGCCTATTTTGAACTCCCACATTTACGTGTACGTGTTTTACTCATTCCCATTTCACATTTGGTGGCCTGCTGCCTCACCATATCCTGCAGAGGAACCTTACTTTTCTGGCTCAAGCTTTGACTATCTAATCAAAATTAAGATGCCCTGGCGATTCTGACTTTTCCAAAAGGAATTGAATAATGTTTGTGACCTTTTCTCCCCCAAGTATCTTCACCCATTGGTCTTATGGTCTTATTTAATTTGTTTTCTATTCATTGCTTTAATAAGCTAATCAGTAGATTCTTCACCCAGAGAGTGGTTGGGGTGTGGAATGGACTGCCTGCTGTGATAGTGGAGTCGGGCACTTTAGGAACTTTCAAGGGTTATTGAGTAGGCACATGGAGCACTCCAGAATGATAGGGAGTGGGATAGCTTGCATAGCTCGGCACAACATTGAGCGCCGAAGTGCCTGTACTGTGCTGTAATGTTCTATGTTAAGTTCCAATCAGCATACCTAGATGATCCAGTGACACAGTGGCTAGCGCTGCTGCCCCACAGTGCCAAGGACACGGGTTCGATTCCCGGCTCGGGTCACTGTCTGTGCGGAGTTTGCACATTCTCCCCGTGTCTTCGTGGGTTTCCTCCCACACTCCAAAGATGTGCAGGTTAGGTGGATTAGCCATGGTGAATGGGTGTGGGGTCACAGGGATAAGGTGGGTGTGGGGTCACAGGGATAAGGTGGGGGCAGAGAGCATGGGTGGGTTACTCTGTCAGAGTCAGTGCAGACTGGATGGGCCAAATGGCCTCCTTCTGTATTAGGGTTTCTATGAAATGTGCACACGTGGTGCCTGTTTCAGCTGAACAAAATAAGAGACAGCCATTCACTGGTGTATTCCTTTGATCAATCAGAGTCAAACTCCCTGGTTTAAATTTCAAACAATGCTCGACAGTTAACTGTTGGTCACTATCAGTAGCTCAAAGTCCACTTACCAACCAATCAGCACCCTCTTCTCATATAGTATCAGTTTGTCGTCTCCCCTGAAATTGGGTATTCTTGTGATTGTCCTGAGGAAGTGTGAGTCGGAAATCTTTGACCAAGTGTCCCTTCCTTCAGCGGTACTCAAGTTCTGCATCACCAAATGATCCCTGGAATGAAGAGCTTGTCGTATGAGTAACAGGTTGAGGTCTGGGTCTGTACTCAACAAAGAACAAAGAACAAAGAACAAAACAGCACGGGAAACAGGCCCTTCGGCCCAACGAGCCCGCGCCGCCGTCCCATGGTCAGTGACCTATTCATGACTCTAGTCTATGCCTAATGTGTGAGGATCAGGGAGGTCCAATATAGGGACAATTTGTTACCCAATCAATCAGCCTAAAAGCACATTTTTGGGATGTGGGAGGAAACCGGAGCACCCGGAGGAAACCCACGCAACCACGGGGAGAACGCGCAAACTCCCACGGACACAGGCCCAACTCCATGTGTCCGCACAGTAACAGAGATAGCCTCTGTGCTGCCATGATGCCCTCGAGATGGTAAGTGCCTGTGGATAAAAATTTCATTATTAAAGACTCTATACCCCTGAGACTAAACTGACCCCAAGCCTACAATGCTTAATAAGGCCTGCTATATCCCCCTATATGTAAACTGCTCATGTGGCTGTCCAAGTGACTCTTGAACAACCCTAGCGTGCCTGCTTCCACCACCTCACTCGGCAGTGCATTCCACATCCCCACTACCCTTTGTGTGAAAAACTGCCCTCTAACATTAGTCTTATATCTAGCCCCCCTCACCCTAAGCCCGTGACCCCTCGTTCTATCCATTTCTAATAGCGGAAAAAGCTTATCACCATCTACTCTATCTGTCCCCTTCATAATCTTATAAACCTCTATCAAATCCCCCCTCAGCCGACGTCTCTCAAGGGAAAACAGCCCAAGTGCGTTCAATCTTTCCTCGTAAGACAGCCCTTCCATACCAGGCAACATCCTGGTAAATCTCCTCTGCACTCTCTCCAGGATCTCTACATCCTTCCGGTAGTACGGCGACCAGAACTGGACGCAGTACTCCAGGTGAGGCCTAACCAACGTTCTATACAACTGCAACATCAGACTCCTACTCTTATATTCTATACCCCTTCCTATGAAGGCTAACATGCCATACACTTTCCTCATCACATTCTGCACCTGCACCGACACCTTCAGGGACTTGTGTACCTGCACCCCCAGGTCTCTCTGCGTATCTATACTCCGGATAGTTCTACCTTTTATCATATAACTCCCTTCCACATTATTCCGGCCAAAGTGCATCACCTCGCATTTCTCCGGATTAAATTCCATTTGCCATCTATCTGCCCAATCTACCAGCCTATCTATGTCCTGTTGCATTGCCAGGCACTGCTCCTCAGTACCCGCCAATCCAACCAACTTAGTGTCATCAGCAAATTTGCTGATCACACCACCTACCCCCTCTTCCAAGTCATTAATATATACTACAAATAGTAGAGGTCCTAGTACCTCTACTATTTGTAGAGGTACTACCTCATTGGAGTTTAGAAGAATGAGGGGGAATCTTATTGAAACTTGCAGGATACTGCGAGGCCCTGAATGGAGTGGACGTGGAGAGGATGTTTCCACTAGTAGGAAAAACTAGAACCGGAGAGGGCACAACCAAAGGGACGATCCTTTAAAACAGAGATGAGGAGGAATTTCTTCAGTTAGAGAGTGGGGAATCTGTGGAACTCTTTGCCACAGAAGGCTGTGGAGATCAGGTCATTGAGTGTCTCTGAGACAGAGATAGATAAGTCCTTGATCAATTATGGGATCAGTGGTTGTGGGGAAAAGGCAGGAGAATGGGGATGCGAAAAAGAAAATCAGTCATGATTGAATGGCGGAGCAGACTTGATGGGCCTAATTCTGTCTTATGGTCTTATTTAATTTGTTTTCTATTCATTGCTTTAATAAGCTAATAAGTAGATTCTTCACCCAGAGAGTGGTTGGGGTGTGGAATGGACTGCCTGCTGTGATAGTGGAGTCGGACACTTTAGGAACTTTCAAGCGGTTATTGGATAGGCACCTGGAGCACACCAGAATGATCGGGAGTGGGATAGCTTGCATAGCTCGGCACAGCATTGAGCACCGAAGTGCCTGTACTGTGCTGTAATATTCTATGATAAGTTCCAATCAGCATACCTAGATGATCCAGCACACAGAGATAGTGGCATTGCGGCTTCACTGGACTAGTAGTCTAGACCCGGGTTAATGCTCTCCGGAACATGGGTTCAAATCTCGCCATGGCTGTTGATGGAATTTGAATTCAATCAATAAATCTGGAATTGAAAGTGAGTCTCAGTAACGGTGAGCATGATACTAACATCAATCGTAAAAACCCATCTGGTTCACTAATGTCTCTTTAGAGAAGGAAATCTGCCACACTTCTCCGGTCTGGCCTACATGTGCCTCCAGAGCCATAGCAATTTGGCTGACTCTCAACACCCCTCTGAAATGACATAGTGAGACTCTCAATTCAGGGGCATTAGGAACGGTCAACAAATACTGGCCCAGGTCCCATCAAATAAGTTAATTGTTGCAGCATACCCAATCACTTGTCCAATTTCTCAAGAGTTCCAATTGTTTCTCAAGATAGGAAAATATAAAATCATTTTGAAATCAGCGTCTAGTTCAAGTGAGAAGACCAGCCTAGGGAGAGGGGGGTACTGGTATGTCATCTGACTGGTAATGATGTGGAGATGCCAGCATTGGACTGGGGTAAACACAGTTTACAACACCAGGTTAAAGTCCAACAGGTTTATTTGGTAACAAACGCCACTAGCTTTCGGAGCGTTGCCCCTTCATCAGGTAAGTGGGGAGTTCTGATCACAAACAGGGCGTATAAAGGCACACACTCAGTTTACAGAATTTCTAATCAGCGTTCAGTAACTCAGCGTGTCGAGAAAGAGGAGAGACCCGGAGGGGGACACAGCAGAGACAGTGGGAGGGGTAAGAGAAGCGATCGCAGGTAATTCCCCAGCTGTAACTGTACATAAGAACATAAGAACTAGGAGCAGGAGTTGGCCATCTGGCCCTTCGAGCCTGCCCCGCCATTCAATAAGATCATGGTTGATCTGTCGTGGCTCAGTTCCACATTCCTGCCCTCTCCCCATAACCCTTAATCCCCTCGCTTATCAAAAACCCATCAACCCTCGTCTTAAAAATATTTAGCGAGGCAGCCTCCATCACTTCAACGGGCAGAGAATTCCAGAGACTCACCACCCTTTGAGTGAAGAAGTTCCTCCTCAACTCCGTTCTAAACCGCCTCCCCTTTATCTTGAGGCTGTGCCCTCTAGTCCTACTGTCCTTTCTGAGCGGGAAGAGTCTCTCCACCTCTATCCTATCCATCCCATTCATCATCTTATACGTCTCAATGAGATCTCCCCTCATTCTGCTAAACTCTAACGAGTACAAGCCTAGTTTATTCAGCCTCTCCTCATAGCTCAACCCCCTCAACTCCGGCATCAGCCTAGTAAACCTCCTCTGCACTCCCTCCAAGGAACTTTGTGGCCATGGGTTTCAATTTTGCTAATAATTTTATTACGTGGCACTTGGAACTTGAACCGACGCACAACATATGAGACTTTACGGCCTTGATCGTTCCGAAGCCGCAAAATCCCACCAAGGTTAACAGATATTTCCAATTGTCCGCCCCTCACCCGCTCCGGTTCCATGGTGGGTGGGGCAGAGTGGTAAAATTCCAGCCACAAATCAATCAGAATTCCCTCAGCAACCCTCTCCATTGCTTCATCAAAGAACACCCTATCATCATCTACTTTCAGGAGCTTTGAATGACCTTCCTCTTTTAGAATGTGCCTATTTTGTACCTAAATTACCTTCATAGAGCCGTAGAATTCCCTACAGTGCAGAAGATTGCAATTCAGGCCATCGAGTCTGCGCCGATCACAATCTCACCCAGCTGCTGTCTCCATAACCCCACGTATTTATCCCACTAATCCCCCTGACACTAAAGGACAATTTAGCATGGCCAATCCATCTAACCTGCACATCTTTGGACACTAAGGGACAATTTAGCATGGCCAGTCCACCTAACCTGCACATCTTTGGACACTAAGGGACAATTTAGCATGGCCAATCCACCTAACCTACACATCTTTGGACACTAAGGGGCAATTTAGCATGGCCAATCCACCTAACCTACACATCTTTGGACACTAAGAGACAATTTAGCATGGCCAATCCACCTAACCTGCACATCTTTGGACACTAAGGGACAATTTAGCATGGCCAATCCACCTAACCTGCACATCTTTAGACACTAAGGGGCAATTTAGCATGGCCAGTCCACCTAACCTACACATCTTTGGACACTAAGGGGCAATTTAGCATGGCCAATCCACCTAACCTACACATCTTTGGACACTATTTAGCATGGCCAATCCACCTAACCTACACATCTTTAGACACTAAGGGGCAATTTAGCATGGCCAATCCACCTAACCTGCACATCTTTGAATACTGAGTCCCCCCCCCCCCCCCACCTCCTCCACTTTAATAGCCTTGATAGTGGAGTTGCTGGTGTTGGACTGGGGTAGGCACAGTAAGTAGTCTCACAACACCAGGTTAACTGGTGAACTCACCTGATGAAGGAGCAATGCTCCAAAAGCTCGTGCTACCCAAATAAACCTGTTGGACTTTAGCCTAGTGTTGTGAGACAATTTAATGGCCTTGTAAGAGAGTTCAGAAAATAATGAATTCCTAGCTGAATTCCAATGACTCATCCATTCATCTCACTGGGCAACAGTTAAACAGCTGTAAGTTTTGTTTGATTATCATCTCAATCTTGTAACAATTGGATCTTTGAGTTTTTTTCAATGCCAGCGTGTTTATTTACACATAATTATGAGCTCTGAGATGGATAAAAATTTTATTAAAATTGATAACGTGAATAGCTGACAGGAGAAGGTAAGCGAGATGGTACATTTCAGTGGCAATGTCAATTGCCTTTTTCTTGCTTGCCAACTCGAGATCGAGGTCGACCGTGGTTCATGACTCCTCAGCGAGGAGCAGGCGGGATTGCACCAAAATTGTGCGGGTTTAGGGGAGAGGTTTTGTCGTGCTCACCCCCACAATGGAGCTGGCAAGGGCAGGAGTATATTTGGGGGTTTAATACCCACACCCTTATCCCACACCAGTGGCAGAAAGAATGGGGTGCGGTTCTGAATGTCATTTTTAAAGGCCTCTTGGTGAAAATTTGCACACAGCATATGGGGCAGCACCATGGTTAGGACTGCCACCTCACAGCGCCAGGAACCTGTGTTCGATTCCCGGCTTGGGTCACTGTCTGTGTGGAGTTCGCACGTTTTCCCCGTGTCTGTATGGGTTTCCTCCAGGTGCTCTGGTTTCCTCCTACAGTCCAAAGACTGGGTTGATTGGCCATGCTAAATTGCCCCTTAGTGTTCAAAGATGTGCAGGTTAGATAAATTGGCCAGCTAAATTGCCCCTTAGTGTCCAAAGATGGTTACGTTAGGTGGATTGGCTATGCTAAATTGCCCCTTAGTGTCCAAAGATGTGCATGTTAGATGGATTGGCTATGTTAAATTGCCCCTTAGTGTCCAAAGATGTGCAGGTTAGATAAATTGGCCAGCTAAATTGTCCCTTAGTGTCCAAAGATGTGCAGGTTAGATAAATTGGCCAGCTAAATTGTCCCTTAGTGTCCAAAGATGTGCAGGTTAGGTGGATTGGTCATGCTAAATTGTCCCTGAGTGTCCAAAGATGTGCAGGTTAGGTGGATTGGCCATGTTAAATTGCCCCTTAGTGTCCAAAGATGGTCACGTTAGGTGGATTGGCTATGCTAAATTGCCCCTTAGTGTCCAAAGATGTGCATGTTAGATGGATTGGCTATGTTAAATTGCCCCTTAGTGTCCAAAGATGTTCAGGTTAGGTGGATTGGCCATGCTAAATTGTCCCTTAGTGTCCAAAGATGTGCAGGTTTGGTGGATTGGCCATGTTAAATTGCCCCTTAGTGTCCAAAGATGGTCACGTTAGGTGGATTGGCTATGCTAAATTGCCCCTTAGTGTCCAAAGATGTGCATGTTAGATGGATTGGCCATGCTAAATTGCCCCTTAGTGTCCAAAGATGTGTAGGTTAGGTGGATCGGCTGTACTAAATTGCCCCTTAGTGTCAGGGGAATTAGCAGGCTAAATATGTGGGGTTACGGGGTAGGGACTGGGTGGGCTTGTTGCTGGCTGAATGGCCTCTTTCTGCACTGCAGAGATTTTATGATTCTATCACAACTGACAGGACTGGAGTTGTATCTCTTTTCACCTCTCTGAGTGTTAAATAAACATGCTCACAGCGAGTGCGGGTCAAATTCTGTGGGTGCTTTTATTGGAAGGAACTGGAATTGTGATTTGGAGTTTTGCCTGTCAATCCATGTCAGAATAGAAAATAAAGCATTCACAATTTATCACCGACAGTCACATTACAGCGGATATCTTATAAACAACAGTAATAAATTATAACCAAAACTAATCTTTCAAAAGTTTTATTAATATATATCTTTGCAGTTTGACATTTCGCAATGAATTCTGCTACGAATACTGTACAGGAACAGGGAGTTCAGAGTTCTGCTTATTATCCATTCTCTATATAATTCTACATTTTGTTCCCTTTATAATATACAATTTCTTACAACCCAGTAGGTCATTTACATTGAGTTTCAGTTGGGTAGTAAACATGCATAGATCTATAATATACAGTCTTGAGATTGCAAGTGATTCTCATGCAACTGGTAAATTGTCATACCGTGATTTCTCAAGCCACATGATATTTTCAGCAAAAGTAAAGCTTGGCTGGCCCCCGCATTGGAATAAGTGTTAGCACTCCCCCACTTTCTACAAAGCATGATGTTCCGTTGGACGTTATTAGCAAGCAGCCTGGTGCTAGTGATGCGTCAAGGCAGGGTCTTTGAAACCAGAAATCCCGAGAGTTGGGTCACTTGTAGGCACTAGAGTGTGAACGTTAGTGTGATACAGCAGAACCCCCCGCCCCCACTCCCGCCACCCCACCAAAAGATAGTTTCTCATACGAGCTGCGATTACAAGGGGGGGGGGGGCAGGGTTTTTCCATCCGTGCTTGTCCCAAAACCAGAAAATCCTACCCAAGGCCACCCTACCCACTCACTACCAACCCCGTAGTGGGTGGGATAATGAGAAAACTCCCCCCCCCCCCCCCCCATTAGTGTTGTAGATATTGAGGTAATCAACCAACATCCCAGGATATTGCCACTGTACACTAAGGTGTATGCACTGAAACCTTTAGAAGCCTACAGTGCAGAAACAGGCCCTTCGGCCCATCGAGTCTGCACCAAACACAATCCCACCCAGACCCTATCCCCATATCCCTGCTAATCCCTTTAACCTACACATCCCAGGATACTAAGGGGCAATTTTAGCATAGCCAATGAACCTAACCCGCACATCTTTGGACTGTGGGAGGAAACCGGAGCACCCGGAGAAAACCCACGCAGACACGAGGAGAATGTGCAAACTCCACACAGGCAGTGACCCGAGCCGGGAATCGAACCCAGGACCTTGGAGCTGTGAAGCAGCAGTGCTAAACTCACTCAATTCTTGGTTTGGAGCAATCTGTTACATCTCATGAACCTTTCGTCGGTTACATTCTTATGGCGAGGAATGTTTTTTTAATTCATTCCTGGGACGTGGGCGCTGCCGGTTGGGCCCATATTTATTGCCCATCCCGACTTGCCTTTGTACAGAGGGTGGTTGAGAGTCAACCACATTGGACAAAGAACAACACAGCCCGGGAAACAGGCCCTTCGGCCCAACGAGCCCAGGCCGTCATTTCAACATTGCGAGTCCCCTCCCCACCCATGACCCTTGTCTATGCTTATGGCACTCCACATTGGAAACCAGATTGAGCTGTGGCTCAGGGGTCACAGGTAAGCCAGACTGGATAAGGACAGCACCTTTCCTTCCCTAAAGGACATTACTGAACCGGATGGGGTTTTTTTTTTTGACAACTGATAATGGCTTCATGGTCATCAGTCCATTCATAATTCCCGATTTTTTTTATTGATTCAAATTCCACCATCTGCTGTGGCGGGATTCGAACCCGGGTCCCCGGAACATTAGCTGAGTTTCTGGATTAATAGTCTAGGGATAATACCACTAGGCCATTGAGCCCATTATGTTCCATGGTATGGCTGAGTATAGTACAGGGATGATATGACTTAGTATAGGATGGGAAGGTGAGGGATGGACTGGGATAGTTTTGGATGGGATTGGATAGAACATAGAACATAGAACATTACAGCGCAGAACAGGCCCTTCGGCCCACGATGTTGCGCCGACCATGACCCACTAGCCTATACCAATCCCTTTTCATCCATAAACCTATCTACAGATCTCTTAAACGCCCCCAAACTAGGCGCATTTACAACTGCAGCAGGCAGGGCATTCCAATCCCTCACCACCCGCTGGGTAAAGAACCTACCCCTGACATCCGTCCTGTAGCTACCCCCCCTTAATTTAAAGCTATGCCCCCTCGTGCTAGCTTTCTCCATCCGAGGAAAAAGGCTATCGCTGTCCACCCTATCTAAACCTCTAATCATCTTATATGTTTCAATAAGATCCCCTCTTAGCCGCCTTCTTTCCAACGAAAACAACCCCAAATCCCTCAGTCTCTCCTCATAAGATCTCCCCTCCATACCAGGCAACATTCTAGTAAACCTCCTCTGCACCCTCTCCAAAGCCTCCACATCCTTCCTGTAATGTGGGGACCAGAACTGCACACAGTACTCCAAGTGCGGCCGTATCAGAGTAGTGTACAGTTGCAACATGGATAGGATGGGTTGGATTGGAATGATATGGGATGTGATGGTATGGAATGGGATAGTATGGCTGAGTAGAGGATGGTCTGGTAAAGGATCTGCTTCTTCAACTTGAAGCTCAAAGCTCTGCTCTCATACCCCAACTCACACCTATCTTAATCACCTCTCAGCACTTTCCAAACCCATGGCCTTTGCCAGCTGGAAGGACAAAGGCAGCAGATACCTGGGGAGCACCACCACCCGGACGATCCCCCCCAAACCACTCACCATCCCGTCTTGGAAATATATCGGCCGTTCCTTCACTGTCGCTGGGTCCAAAATCCTGGAATCTCTCCCTAACAGCATGGTGGGCGTACCTACATCACAGGGACTGCAGTGGCTCAGGATGGTAACTCACCACCACTCTCTCAAGAGGCAATTAGGGGTGGGTAATAGATGCTGGACCAACCAGCGACACGCACCTTCCCATAAATAAACTGATGTAAAAATTCTCACCCTTCTGTTCAAATCCGTCCATCACTGAGCGTCCCCCCCCCCCACGCCCCTTCTCCCGTGACCTTTTCCAGCTTTACAAATCTCCTGGGAATATTGGTTTTCCTCCGATTCCAGTCTCTTGCACTTCCCTGATTTGAATCTATTCAGCTGCCTGGATTGTAGGCTGTGGAATTCTCCCGCTGAACCTTTCCCCCTTGCTGTGTGCATCTCCCCCATTAAGATGCTCCTTTAGACCTGCCTCCTCGATTTTGATGGTTCATCATTTTAGCTTTTACTAGGTTCCCTACGTGGTGAAAATCTAAACCTCAGAGTCCGCACACAGTGTATATGGCTCCCACTGTGGCCCAATGTTACATTTTTACCGATAACAAGAGGCACCTTGGCATAGATTAAAAGTTGTAATTGGTATATGTTACTGACTGCAGCTGACAAGATTTCAGCCTGTGTCACCCTGACTAAAGGCTACGGACATGCCCATTTCAACTCGATTCCTTTCAGAATCACAGAATCGTTCCAGAAGGCCATTTGACCCATCGGGTCTGCACCGGCTCTCTGAATGAGAAATACATTTAGTGCCATTCTCCTCGTAACCCTGCACCTTCTTCCTTTTCAGAAAACAATTTCATTCCCTTTCAAACTCTGGCCAACTTTTACAGATGCCCCATAGAAAGCATTCTTTCTGGGATGTATCACAGCTCGGTCTGGGCTCCTGCTCTGACCCCAAGACTGCAAGGAACTACAAAGGGTTGTGAAGATAGGCCAGTCCATCACGCAAACCAGCCTCCCATCCATTGACTCTGTCTACACTTCCCGCCGCCTCGGAAAAGCAGCATAATTAAGGACCTCACACACCCCAGATATTCTCGCTTCCATTTTTTTCCATCGGGAAAAAGATACAAAAGTCTGAGGTCACGTACTGATCGACTCAAGAACAGCTTCTTCCTTGCTGCTGTCAGACCTTCGAATGGACCTATCCAGCACTAAGTTGATCCTTCTCTACACCCCAACTATGACTGTAACACCCCATTCTGCACTCTCTCCTTTCCTTCTCCACTATGTGCTCTATGAACGGTATGTTATGTCTGTATAGCGTGCAAGAAACAATACATGTGACAATAATAAATCAAATCAAAGAATTGAACCTACTTCCACTACATTACCAGGCAATGCATTCCAGACGCTAATGCTTCTTCCCTGCTGCCATCAGACCTTTGAATGGATCTACCTTGCATTAGGAGCAGGAGTAGGCCATTCAGTCCATCAAGCCTGCTCCACCATTCAAATAGACCATAGCTGATAAATGATTTCAATCCCATTTTCCCCTTGATGTCTTTGGTATCCAGAAATCTATTGTTTTTGGCCTTCTAAACAATTAAGCTTCCCCAGCTCTCTAGGGTAGAGAATTCCCCACATTCAACACCCTCTGATAAATGAAGAAATTCCACCTCATTCCCTCCATCTTTCCAAAAAGGCCCTGGGATTACAATTCCAGGTCCGCAGAGACCACACTCTCCATTCATTGGCTATATTTTGTAACCGAATGTTGTCCAATTCTGTGGTTATAAAAACACATCTACCAAGGGTTTCAATAAGCACCCGTACCTCAGCAATCGCCAGTCACAGCGCAGTCTCAGTAAATTATGCACTTTGTGGATTGAGGCATCAACAGAATTGAACATTGTTCATGGTGGAAAAATGGGAAAACTGGCAAATGTTTAACTGGAGAACCTTGTGCCGAGACTTGCAAGGAAAGAGGCAGGAAAGAAAGCCTGGGTAAGATGCTCTTCTGGAGAGTTGGTGCAGACCAGATGGGCCAAATGGCCTCCTTCTGCACTATTGGGATTCTATGAAATTCTATGGAAGAGGCAATTTGGACACATGTCCAAGACCGCAAAAAACTACAAAGGGTTATGGTCGAAGCCCACTCCCTCCCATCCATTGACTCCGTCTATACTTCCCACTGCCTTGAGAAAAGCAGCCAGCATAATCAAGAACCCCACACATCCCGGACATTCTCTCTTCCACCTTCTTCCATTGGGAAAATGATACAGAAGAGTGAGGTCGCGTTCCAACCACTATGACTGTAACACTACATTCTGCACTCTCTCCTTTCCTTCTCTATGAACGGTATGCTTTATCTGTAAAATGTGCAAGAAACAATACTTTTCACTGTATCCCAATGCATGTGACAATAATAAATCAAATCAAATCTTCCTTGCTGCCAATAGATTTTTGAATGGGTCTATTATATATTAAGTTAATCTTTCTCTCTACCCTCGCTATGACTGTAACACTACATTCTGCACTCTCCTTTTTCCTTCTCCCCTATGTACTCTATGAATAGTATGCTGTATAGCGTGAAAGAAACAATATTTTTCACTGTATACCAATACATGTGACAAGTAATAATCAACTCAAGTATGTTGCTATTCTTTCAGTGTCTCTGGGTCAAAACCTTGGAACTCTTTACCAAACAGCACTGTGGAAACATTTTTTCCAGAGGGGCAACTTTTTTTTTTACACAGAGGGTGTCTGGAACGAGCTGCCAGAGGCAGTAGTAGAGGCAGGTACAATTTTGTCTTTTAAAAAGCGTTTAGACAATTACATGGGTAAGATGGGTATAGAGGGATATGGGCCAAATGTGGGCAATTGGGACTAGCTTAGAGGTTTAAAAATAAAGGGGCAGCATGGACAGTTTGGGCCGAAGGGCCTGTTTCCGTGCTATAAATGTCTATGACATAATTAAGCCCCACCACAACTGGGACTTTCAGGGATGCTCAGTAAACACTTTGTCTTTCCACGCATCATAGAACATAGAACATAGAACATTACAGCACAAACAGGCCCTTCGGCCCTCGAGTTGCGCCGATCGCATCAACCCCACCAATCTATAGACCTATCTATAACCCCCAATCCCATTAAACCCCATATACTCATCCAGAAGTCTTTTAAAAGACCCCAGCGAGTTCGCCTCCACCACCGACGACGGCAGCCGATTCCAATCACTCACCACCCTCTGAGTGAAAAACTTACCCCTAACATCACCTCTGTACCTCCCTCCCCGCACCTTAAATCTGTGTCCCCTCGTAGCGACCATTTCAACCCGGGGAAATAGCCTCTGAGAGTCCACCCTATCTATTCCTCTCAACATTTTATAAACTTCTATCAGGTCGCCTCTCAACCTTCGCCTCTCCAGGGAAAAGAGTCCCAGCTCCCTCAACCTATCTTCATAAGGCATGCCTCCCAGTCCAGGCAACATCCTTGTAAATCTCCTCTGCACCCTTTCAATAGCATCAAAAGCTGATTTTTTTAAATCGATAATATAAAGCAGGAGCAATTTCTACTCTTTCCCAAGACAGGATAGGACTGGAGGTGACAGTCACTTTGCTCACTTAGAAATTCAGAACAGGAATCAAAATGATGTGTGGGAAGCTGCAATGGGAGACTGAGCCTGGAGGAGGGAGGCAGAGAGGGACAGAGGGAGCTGCTGAGGGAGGCTGACATTGGGGAGAGAGTGGGAGGTGCAGTGAGAGATAGAGTCCGGTGCAGGGAGATACAAGGGAAGACTGATGTTGGAGAGGGATATAGGCACAGTGCCTCTAATAATCAGGTCATATTCCTTTTTTTCTGGATTTCACTACCCTCAGAAATACTTTCTCTCCAATTTCGCTATTCGTTGTCTCAAACAATTCAATGAAATTAACCCTTTCAAAACTACGAGCAGGAGTAGGATTATAGAATCCCTACAGTGCAGAAGGAGGCCATTTGGCCCATCGAGTCTGCACCCACTCTGCGACAGAGCACCCAATCCAAGCTCGAGTCCATCCCCGTAAACAAGTGTATTTACCCCACCATTCCCTTAACCTGCACATCTTTGGACACTACGGCAATTTAGCATGGCCAATCCAGCTAACCGACATATCTTTGGACACTAAGGGACAATTTAGCACGGTCAATCCACCTAAACTGCACATCTTTGGACACTAAGGGGCAATTTAGCACGGCCAATCCAGCTAACCTGCACATTTTTGGACACTAAGCGGCAATTTAGCATGGCCAATCCAGCTAACCTACACATCTTTGGACACTAAGGGGCAATTTAGCATGGTCAATCCACCCAACCTGCACATCTTTGGACACTAAACGGCAATTTAGCATGGCCAATCCAGCTAACTGACATATCTTTGGACACTAAGGGGCAATTTAGCATGGCCAATCCACCTAACCTGCACATTTTTGGACACTAAGGGGCAATTTAGCATGGCCAATCCATCTAACCTACACATTGCTGGAATGTAAGACTCACCTGATGAAGGGGCAAACGCCAAAAGCTAGTGGTGTTTACTACCAAATAAACCTGTTGGACTTTAACCTGCTGTTATGAGACTTCTTACTGTGTTTACTCCAGTCCAACACCGGCATCGCCACATCATGTGTGAGAGGAAGCCGGAGCACCTGGAGGAAACCCATTCAGACACGGAGAGAATGTGCAGGCTCCACACACACAGCGACCTGAGGCTGGAATTGAACCCGGATCCTTGGCGCTGTGAGGCAGCAGTGCTAACCCACTGTGCCACCGATTATCTCTTTGAACCTGATTCAATGGGTGTTGAGTGAATCTCGACCCGAGACATACGGCTCACATCTGTCTCCCCCCCCCCCCCCACCCCCATTCCTTTAATCTCTTAGTTTACAACAATCTTAGATTTCAAATGAACAAGTTATTTAACATCGACCGTTATTTATGGAAGAGTTCCAAATCTCTAAAACCCAATAGACTGAGCATTCTGGGGGATCTGAACTGTTCATCTCTCAATGCAATAAACACCAGTCGCAAACTGGCTGACCTTAAAAAGAGATTCCACTCTTCCCCCAACCCCGCAGCAATGTGTGTGTGTGTGTGGGGGGGTGGGCAAGGGAGTGGGTTCTGGAGATCAAGCAGGGAAGGAAGGTTACAATTTTAAGAGGGATTTCTCCAATACACCCCACTGCCCCTTCCCCCCCACCCCAAAAAAAAAGGGGGGGAAGGGGGGTACCCTTTATTTTCAGCTCTTTCACCACTCTTGCCCACGCTTGCCCACCTACCCATGCCCTGTGTTTTAGAACATAGAACAGTACAGCAGTACAGGCCCTTCGGCCCTCAATGTTGTGCCGAGCTATGTCCGAACCCAAGATCAAGTTATCCCACTCCCTATCATTCCGGTGTGCTCCAGGTGCCTATCCAATAACCGCCTGAAAGTTCCTAAAGTTTTGTGGCACTTTGGATTGAAGTCATTAAGTGGCCAATGGTCTCAATAGGCCTAAAGGCAGGCTGGCTAACACCCACCTATCCCCCTGCTGTATTACCAGGACCAGGTCAGGGGGTTTGTGTGGGGAGTGGGGGGGATGGAGTAAGGTGTTCAACTACCCGCCAGATCGATTTTACATGGTTCCCACTGAAACACAGCCAGTAGGGGAGAGGGAAGGGGGGGAGGCTATAAAATCCACACCTATGAGTCAAAGTGTTTCTGAAAGCTCCAGACTGGAATTCTCCCAAGTCCCCAGCGGTGTTCGATGGTGGGCAGGGTGGGAGAACGTGGTGGGAATGGCCAGAAAAGTGTTTCACGCTATTCCAGCAGGAATCTCCGCTGGACCCCACAGTGACGGGTCAGAAAACCCACCAGAGGGTGGTGTGGACTTAATTTTCATCCGCTCAATGGGATGTAGATGAAGCAGCAACCACCCGCCCCCCCCCCATGCCACCTCAATGGGGGTGGCACAGTGGTTAGCACTGCTGCCTCACAGTGCCAGGGACCCGCGCTCAGTTCCCGCCTTGGGTCACTGTCTGTGTGGAGTTTGCACATTCTCCCCGTGTCTGCGTGGGCTTCCTCCGGGTGCTCCGGTTTCCTCCCACAGTCCGACAGACGTGCGGGTTAGGTGGATTGGCCGTGTTAAATTGGTCCTTAGGGCGACCGATTAGGGTAAATGCGTGGGGTTATGGGGACGGGGCCTGGGTGGGATTGTGGTCAGTGCAGACTCGATGGGCTGAATGGCCTCCTTCGGCACTGTAGGGTTCTGTGATTCTCCATGACGCCAGCGGGGATACACATTCAGGTCAACACGGTGCATAGTTTTTGGGACCCAATGAATGGCGCTGCCTCTAGAGTTCAAGATGGAGACTGCCTCTGCACCCCTGTGTCCTGAACACCACAGCAGTGGGTTGGGGGGGGGGGGGTTGCATCTATAGGTGGATCTTTCAGATTCAGGGGTCCATCTTCCAGGATAATTAATGAGATTGGGGCTGAGGGGTTTGGCATTTTTTTCCTCCAGGTACTGCAGCGAGAGATCTCACATTCCCCCTCCACCCAACCACCAAGGGAGAGGTCCACCCTCAGGGCCGAGGTGGGGGTGGAAACATGGAGTGATTCCCGCTGTGCTGGGTGGCAGGAAAACACACCCAAACCTCCAACCCTGACCTACTTGATTATGCACACGGGTGTCTTACTCCGTATTTAATAACCGGGCAGGTCTGGATGATACATAAGTTGCCATCAAGTTTGGGCGCCATATTGAAAATGCGCCAACATCACTGACATCGAGGAGAAAAAGTGGACCTCCTAAAAAATGGAGCTGGATCTCCAGGAACGTTCTGAGGCTGGAAGATGGACCGTCTCTCCAGGGCAACCAAATCCGGAAGGTTCACCTGTAGCTATACCTCCCCCAACCCACTGCTGTGGAGTTCCAGGGTCCACCTCCATCCTAAACTCCAGAGGCAGCTCCCAGGCATTGTTCAGGTGAATCCCAACATCTGCACATTGTTCCAAACCTGTTTATCCGCGAGCGTCGCGGAGAATCCGGCGTGGAGATTATCTCACTAATGGGACACAAGTGGGGTTCCACGCGGTCCTCGGGAGAGTTTCCTGACCCGTCATTGTAGGCACCAGTGGGGAGGATTCCAGCTATAAATTTACGCCAGTATGAAATCGATTTCTGGACATTCCCTCCATCTTCTCCCGCCGTGACCCCGCCCCCATTGAACATAGTTTGGGGAAATTCCGTCCTAACGCCAGAAACTTCCGACCTCGTCCGAAGCTGAGATTCTCCAGTCCCGCTGCAGTGAATGGAGTTTTGGCTGAGTGCCAAATTCTCCTTTCTCGCTGGCAGGGTGAACGAGATCGGAGAATCCCACTCTCAAGCCTCAAATTGGGAGAATCCGAGCAGCCCTGGTTTGAAATTTTAGGCTGTACCCTTCAGTCCTAGATTCCCTAGCCAGCGGGAATAGTTTCTCTCTTTCTATCATAACCTTATCAGTTCCAGTAAATATAAAATCATAGAAATTTACAGCACAGGAGGAGACTATTCAACCCATCCAATCTGTGATATCCAGCCTACTTGGCAGCAGGGTGGCACTGTAGTTAGCACTGTTGCCTCACAGAGCCAGTGACCCGGGTTCAATTCCAGCCTTGGGTCCCACCTGTGTGGAGTTGGCACATTCTCCCCATGTCTGCTTGGGTTCCCTCCAGGTGTTCATGTGGAGATTAGGGGGATTGGCCATTCTAAGTAAACCCCATAATGTCCAAAGATGTATATTAGCCCTGGTGAATGTGCAGGGTTAGGGGGGAGGAGAAGGCCTGGCTAAGGTGCTCTTTCAGATACTCAGCACAGACTCCTTGGGCCAAATGGCCTCCTTCTGCACTGTAGAGATTCTATCATACTCCCACTATCCAGCTCTTAGTCCTAGCCCTGAGGGTTTTGGCACTTCTCATAGAATCATAGAATCCATGTAATGCAGAAGGAGGCCATTTGGTCCATTGTTTCGGCACTAACTCTTGCCCAGGCTTACCCTGAAACCCCATGTACTTACTCTGCTCTTCCACCTAACCTGCACATCTTTGAACACTATGGAGCAATTTAATATGACCAAATCACCCAACCTACACTCATTGGACACTGAGGGGCAACTTAGCATGGCTAATCCACCTAACCTGCACATCTTTGGATACGAAGGGACAATTTAGCATGGCCAATCCATCTAACCTGCACATCTTTGGACACTAAGGGACAATTTAGCATGGCTAATCCACCTAACCTACACATCTTTGGACACGAAGGGACAATTTAGCATGGCCAATCCATCTAACCTGCACATCTTTGGACACTGAGGGGCAATTTAGCATGGCCAATCCATCTAACCTACACATCTTTGGACACTGAGGGACAATTTAGCATGGCCAATCCACCTAACCTGCACATCTTTGGACACTGAGGGACAATTTAGCATGGCCAATCCATCTAACCTGCACATCTTTGGACACTGAGGGACAATTTAGCATGGCCAATCCACCTAACTGGCTCATCTTTGAACACGAAGGGGCAATTTAGCATGGCCAATCCCCCTAACCTGCACATCTTTGGACAATAAGGGGCAATTTAGCATGGCCAATCCACCTAACCTGCACATATTTCTCGTGCATAGCTAAGTGATTTTTAAAAACGTGATCATGGTATCTGCTCTTATCCTCCTTTCACCCTCTGGGTAAAAAGAATCCTGCTCAACTCTCCTACCAAGTACTTTAATTATACTCCCCAAAGATAGTGACCACTTTGCTCAAGGAAATTGTCTCTTCTGACCCACTCTATCTTGGCCCTGATACGTTTATACACCTCAGTTAAATCTTCCTCAGCCTCCTCTGTCCCACAGGATGCAGACTCAGTCTGACAACTTTTTCTTCAAATTTGCCATTCCTCTTAAACGTCCAACCACATCCTTCCTGTGATGTGGTAACCAGAACTGTGCGTCCAGTGACTGTCTTATACAATTCCGCTATCACCTTCCTGCTTTTTTATATTCTACGCCTTAACCCATAAAGAATTTTAAAAATCCCTTCTGCCTTCCCTTATCTATTAGTAATGTTCGGCTCAGAGATCTGTGGAAATGCACTCCAAAGACCAACTGTTCCTCTGTTACTCTAAGAATCCTCTCACCCCTTGCGAATTCCATCACCTTGTTTGAACATCCCAAGTTAATTATCCCTCACTTCTCCGGGAGGCACGGTGGCACAGCGGTTAGCACTGCTGCCTCTCAGCGTCAGGGACCCGGGTCCAATTCCCGGCTTGTCTGTGCGGAGTCTGCATGTTCTCCCCATGTCTGCATGGGTTTCCTTTGGGTCCTCCAGTTTCCTCCCACAATCTCAAAGATGTGCTGGTTAGGTTCTAAATTCTCCTTCAGCGTACCCGAACAGGAGTGTGGCAACTAGGGGATTTCCACAGTAACTTCATTGCAGTGTTAATGTAAGCCTACTTGTGACACTAATAAACTTTTGAATTCCATTTGCCACTTTACTGCCCACCTGAGCAGTCAATTATCTTGCTTCCTTTACTACCAACCATTTTGTCAACTTCTCTCCCATATTTAAATCTAAATTGTTGCCTTTTGCCACGAGAAGCGATGGATCTGGTAACTAAAAGCCCATTAGAAATAACCTTCCCATTATAAAATCCCCCTGCTTATCCTTCTGCGTACAGGAGGATACAACCATAGTTTGTGTAAAGTCTCCTCTTGACTCTTGGAATCCAAATATCATTCTGGATCTAAACTGCAATGCGCCCAAGACCGTACAAACAAACAAATTAGGAGGAGTAGGCCACTCAGCCCCCCAAGTCTAGCCCATCATTCAGTGAGATCGTGGCTGTTTGGATTGTAACCTCAATCCCACATTCCAGCCCACTCCCAATAACCTTCCAACCCACTTTTTAATCAAGAATCTTTCTCGCTCTGCCCTAAACATATTCAAAGATTCTGCTTCCACTGACTTGAGAAAGAAAGTTCCAGACACTCACTTACCCTCTGAGAGAAGAAAAGTCTTCTCATCTCCCTCTTAAACGGGCCACCCCTTATTTTTAAACAGGTATCCCTAGTTTTAGATTCTCCCTCAAGAAGGAAACGCCCTCTCCATATCCAAAACCGATGTTTGCTTTCCGAGATGTGGTGCCCAGAACTGCTGGCATGGTGGTTAGCACTGCTGCCTCCCAGTGCCAGGGACCCAGGGTTCGATTCCCACCTCGGGTGTCTCTCTGTGCAGAGTATGCATGTTCTCCCTGTGTCTGTGTGGGTTTCCTCCCAAAGATGTGCAGGTTAGGTGGATTGGCCATGCTAAATTGTTCCGGGGGGACTAGCTAGGGTAAGTACATGGGGCTATGGGGATAGGGCCTGGGTGGGTTTGTAGTCAGTGCAGACTCGATGGGCTGAATGGCCTCCTTCTGCACTGTCGGGATTCTATGACTGCAGCTCGGGTCGAATCAGAGTTTTCCCAGAAGGGAAAAAAAAAAATCAAAACAGGGAAATTTGTGGTTTTATTCGTTCATGGTGTATGGACATCACTGACTGGGCCAGTATTTATTGCCCATCCTTATTTGCCATCCGTTTGTGAGGGCATTTAAGAGTGAACCACATTGCTGTGCATCTGTAGTCACAGATAGGCCAGACCAGGGTAAGGATGGCAGATTTCCTTCCCTAAAGGACATTAGTGAACCAGATGGGTTTTTGCGACAATCGATTATGGTTCCATGGTCATCATTGGATTCTTTAATTCCAGATTTTTATTGAATTCAAATTTCACCATCTGCCATGGTGGGAATTGAACTGAGGTCCCCATAGCATTAGCCTGGATTACTAGCCCAATACCTCCACATCATCACCTCCCCAAAGTAAGATTAATGGTCTGAACTGGTCTTGTATACCTGAAATGGAATGGGGGTTCAAGTTGGGAAACAGGATTACTGGTATGAGCTGGTACAAGAAGAACACGGGATCAAACTGTTTTATTCCTACAGGATTGTAGAATAATTTATATCCTGTAACATTCTAATTCTCTACGTCCAAAGACCAGCATTCTATTAGGCTTTATTAAAATTATTTTCTGTACCTGTTGGTGAATTTTCAATAAGCAAAATGTGGCAGATGCAGGAATCTGAGACAGGAAGAGGTCAGCTGTTCAGACAGCATCTATCGGGAGAGAAACAGAGTTCACTCACACACCTTTCGTAAGAATTGAAAGGCAGGGGGAATGTGTTAGACCCGTAATGGGTGTAATGGTAATACTCGTAATGGGTATAGAGACGTATAAGATAATGAAGGGGATGGATAGGGTAGAGGTAGAGAGATTCTTCCCGCTTAGAAAGGACAGCAGGACTACAGGACACAGCCTCAAGATAAGGGGGGGGGGCAGTTTAGATCAGAGTTGAGGAGGAACTTCTTCACTCAAAGGGTGGTGAATCTCTGGAATTCTCTGCCCGTTGAAGTGGTGGAGGCTGCCTCGCTGAATATGTTTAAGTCACGGGTAGATAGGTTTCTGATAGACAGGGGAATTAAGGGTTATGGGGAGAGAGCGGGAAAGTGGAACTGATCCACTTCAGATCAGCCATGATCTTATTGAATGGCGGGGCAGGCTCGAAGGGCTAGATGGCCTACTCCTGCTCCTATTTCTTATGTTCTTATTAACCCTCCCTGTGAAGACATCTGCCCACTTTTGGGCACTTAGTTTTGCTTTGGGAGATTCCTAGTCAATTAGTGAATATCACTGCAGGTTACTGATGGCACAGTGGTTAGCACTGCTGCCTCACAGCGCCAGGGACCCGGGTTCAATTCCAGCCTCAGGTCACTGTCTGTGTGGAGCTTGCTCATTCTCCCCATGTCTGCATGGATTTCTCTGGTGCTGCGGTTTCCTCCCACCGTCCAAAAATATGCAGGTAGGTTGATTGGCCATGCTAAATTGACCCTAGTATCAGGGGGATTAGCAGGGTAAATATGAAGGGCTGAGGGA
>CM075756.1:12539152-12569152 GCA_037974335.1 Prionace glauca
GCACCGAACACAATCCCACACAGGCCCTAACCCACCCTTCCACCCCTACACATTTACCCGCTAATCCCGCTAACCTACACATCCCAGGACACTAAGGGGCAATTTTAGCCTGGCCAATCAACCTAACCTGTACATCTTAGGACTGGAGGATGAGCAATGTTGACTGTCCTTCCCTAGTTACCATAGAAGCTTTATTAGCGCTGTTAATTAGCACTGCTGCCTCACAGCATGAGGGACCCGGGTTCAACTCCAGCCTTGGGTGACAGTCGCGTGGAGTTTGCACATTCTCCCCGTGCCTGGGTGGGTTTCCTCAGCTGCTCCGGTTTCCTCCCACACTCAGGTTAGGGGGGGGATTGGTCATGCTAAATTGCCCCTTAGTGTCCAGGATGTGCAGGTTAGAGGGATTAGTGGGGTAAATACATGGGATTATGGGGATGGGGAGGGTGGCTGAGCCTGGGTAAGATGCTCTGTTGCAGAGTCGCTGCAGATTGGATGGGCCAAATGGTCCCCTTGTGCACTGTCAGGATTGAACTGTTACAAGCAGAGGGACGCCCCCAACAACGTGAGGTAGGGAACTCCGAGTCAGTGACACTGGTGGAGTGGCGATATGCATGGAGATTGGATTGATGTGTGACCTGGAGCAGGGCATGTAGTTCGTATCATTGGAGCTCCATCACACTCCTGCCTTCTGCCTTGTAGATCATAGAATCACAGAGTACAGGAGGCCACTCAGCCCATCGACACTGCACCAACCACAATCCACCCAGGCCCTATCCCCAGAACTGCACACATTTACCCTGATAGTCCCTCCACACTAAGAGGCAATTGGCCAATCCCCCTAACCCGCACATCTTTGGAGGGTGGGAGGAAACTGGAGCACCCGGAGGAAACCTACGCAGACACGGGGAGGACATGCAAACTCTACACAGTGTCCCGAGGCAGGAATTGAACCCAGGCCCCTGGTGCTGTGAGGCAGCAGTGCTAGCCACTGTGCCACCATGGTGGACAAGCTTTAGGGAGTCAAGTGGTGAGTCACAAACCCCAGAAAATTCAACCTCCGACCTGCTCTGGTGTTTTCGACAGAAATTCTTTGAACTGAAAGAAGAAAATAATCTCCTTTTCTCTCCCACACAGATGCTGCCTGGGATTATCATTTAAAAGGCGAAAAGCTGCAGCATGCTACGGTGCAGAGGGACCTGGGGGTCCTTGTTCATGAGTCGCAAAAACCCAGTCTGCAGGTACAGCAGGTGGTCAGGAAGGCGAATGGGATGTTGGCCTTTATAGCGAGGGGGATAGAATATAAAAGCAGGGAGGTCTTGCTGCAACTGTACAGGGCACTGGTGAGGCCGCAGCTGGAGTACTGTGTGCAGTTTTGGTCGCCGCATTTGCGCAAGGATATATTGGCCTTGGAGGGTGTGCAGAGGAGGTTCACTAGGCTGATACCGGAGATGAGGGGGTTGGACTATGAAGAGAGACTGAATAGACTGGGTCTGTACTCATTGGAGTTTAGAAGGATGAGGGGGGATCTTATAGAGATGTATAAGATAATGAAGGGGATGGATACGGTAAAGGTAGAGAGATTCTTCCCGCTTAGAAAGGATAGCAGGACTAGAGGGCACAGCCTCAAGATAAGGGGGGGTGGGACAGTTTAGATCAGAGTTGAGGAGGAACTTCTTCACTCAAAGGGTGGTGAATCTCTGGAATTCTCTGCCCGTTGAAGTGGTGGAGGCTGCCTCGCTAATATATTTAAGTCACAGGTGGATAGGTTTCTGACAGACAGGGGAATTAAGGGGAGAAAGTGGGAAAGTGGAACTGATCCACTTCAGATGGAGCTGGGACTCTTTTCCCTAGAGAGGCGAAGGTTGAGAGGCGACCTGATAGAGGTTTATAAGATGTTGAGAGGAATAGAGGGTGGACTCTCAGAGGCTATTTCCCCGGGTTGAAATGGTCGCTACGAGAGGACACACAGTGAGCACGTGAACGGGGAGGGAAGTACAGAGGTAATGTTGGGGGTAAGTTTTTCACTCAGAGGGTGGTGAGTGAATGGAATCGGCATCGGTGGTGGAGGCAGACTCGCTGGGGTCTTTTAAAAGACTTTTGGATGAGTATATGGGGTTTAATGGGATTGGGGGTTATAGATAGGTCTATAGATTGGTGGGGTTGATGTGATCGGCGCAACTCGAGGGCCGAAGGGCCTGTTTGTGCTGTAATGTTCTATGTTCAGATCAATGGCGGGGCAGGCTCGAAGGGCTAGATGGCCGACTCCTGCTCCTGTTCCTTACGTTCTTATTCTGCAGCTACTTCAGCTAAGCTTCTGGTTATTGATGCACACTCCCACTGTTGGAAATTGGTGGTAGGGGATATGGTGATGACAATGCCATTAAATGGTATGGGAAGGTCATAGAGCCTGAAAGCACAGAAGAGGCTCTTTAACCCATTGGTGTGCACTGACAGTAACTACCACTAAAAGTGCGCTAATCCCATTTTCCTGCACTCGTCCCAAATTCCATGAATATTGTGAAATTCCAAATGTCGCCCAAATATATATTTTTAAAAGGTTGTGAGGTTTCTGACTCCACGACCTTCCCAGGCAGTGCATTTCAGATTCCCACCACTGGTGACTTAGTTGCCCAGGATTGAATATTGTCCAGATTTGGCTACTGGTGGGTAAAGGACTGTTTCAATATGTGAGTTACAAATGGGACTGTTCACTGTGCAATCATCAGCAAACATCCTCTCTTTGACCTTATGATAGAGGAGAAGGTCATTGGTGCAATTATGAGGTTTATAAGATCATTATAGTTTTGGAACTGTCTTTATGGTAAAATGGGGTCATGTTAGCTGTTGTGAAATCTACTTGACCGTTAATCTGGGTGAGTTTCATCGAGCCTGGCTCTATCCTTGTAACCGTGGTTAGAACTGCTGCCTCACAGCGCCAGGGACCTGGGTTCCATTCCCAGCTTGGGTCACTGACTGCATGTTCTCCCCGAGTCTGCGTAGGTTTCCTCCAGGTGCTCCATTTTCCTCTCTGAGTCTGAAAGACGTGCTGCTAAATTCTCCCTCGGTGTTACCCGAACAGGCGCCAGAGTGTGGCGACTGGGGGATTTTCACAGTAACTTCATTGCAGTGTTAAGGTAAGCCTACTCGTGACATTTGTAAACAAACTTTAAAAATGTGGAGAGAGGGAGAGCGCACGAACCGAGACAGTAAGTGGGTTTGCGGGGATGTTAGAGGAAATCGACAAACAGCATCAACGGCATGATAGGGGAGGACAAATACATCATCCCCAGTAACTGCAAATCTGACACCAAATTACACCATCCTGTATGAGAGGTAAATGCCAAATGAGTAATGCTCTGGGGACCCTGGTTCGAATCCTTGAAATTTGAACTCAATAAAGATCTGGAATTAAAAGTCTAATGATGTCCATGAAATCCATTGTAAAAACCCACCTAGTTTACTAAAGCCAGGCACCGTGCCTTAACGACTATCGGCCAGTAGCTCTGACATCCATCATTATGGAATGCTCCGAAAAGTTAGTCCTGGTATGAATCAATTCCAGCCTCCCGGACTACCTGGATCCACTACAGTTCACCTGGTCCACATCTGTCGCCATCTGGTCCACATCTGTCGTGGGCGGCACGGTAGCACAGTGGTTGGGGCGGCACGGTAGCACAGTGGTTAGCACTGCTGCTTCACAGCTCAAGGGTCCTGGGTTCGATTCCCGGCTCGGGTCACTGCCTGTGTGGAGTTTGCACATTCTCCTCGTGTCTGCGTGGGTTTTCTCCGGGTGCTCCGGTTTCCTCCCACAGTCCAAAGATGTGCGGGTTAGGTTCATTGGCTATGCTAAAATTGCCCCTTAGTATCCTGGGATGTGTAGGTTAGAGGGATAAGCAGGTAAATGTGTAGGGATATGGGGATAGGGTCTGGGTGGGATTGTGTTCGGTGCAGACTCGATGGGCCGAAGGGCCTGTTTCTGCACTGTAGGGTTCTATGTTCTATGTTCTATCTCCCTGGCCCTGCACTAAACACCTAGATGACAAAGACACATACGTCAGACTCCTATTTATTGACTACAGCTCAGCCTCCAACACTCCTGTAATACTCCTCTCCAAGCTCTGTGGCCTGGGCATCGGCACCTCCCTCTGTGACTGGATCCCGAACTTCCTCACCTCCAGACCACAGTCAGTCAGGATCGGCAACAACACCTCCTCCGCCATCATCCTCCACACCGGTGCCCCACAAGGCTGTGTTCTCAGCCCCCTCACTATACTCCTTATACACCTAAGACCGTGGGTCCAAATTCCCCTCCAATTTGATTTTCAAGTTTGCTGATGACACCACCGTAGTGGGTCGGATCTCAAACAGTGACAGGATAGAGTGTAGGAATGAGATCGAGAATCTGGTGAACTGGTGCGGCAACAAAAATCTCTCCCTCAATGTCAGTAAAACAAAGAAAATAGTCATCGACTTCAGGAGGTGTAGTGGAGAATGGCCCCTGTCTACATCAATGGGAATGAACTGGAAATGGTCGAGAGCTTCAAGTTTCTAGGTGTCCAGCTCACCGACAACCTCCTCTGGTCCCTCCACACCAAAGCTATAATTAAGAAAGCTCACCAACGCCTCTACTTTCTTAGGAGGCTAAGGAAATTTGGCTACGACGCTCACCAATTTTTACAGATGCACCATAGAAAGCATTCTTTCTGATCGTATCACAGCTCGGTCTGGGCTCCTGCTCTGACCACAACCTCAAGAAACTACAAAGGGTCATGAACGAAGCCATGTCCATCACGCAAACCAGCCTCCCACTCTGTCGACACTTCCCGCTGCCTCGATAAAGCAGCCAACACAATCAAGGACCCCACACGCACCCAGACATACTCTCTTCCACCGGGAAAAAGATACAAGATAGTGTATCTGAGATAGGGTACCGACCGACTCAAGAACAGCTTCTTCCCTGCTGCCATCGGACTTTTGAATGGACCTACCTCATGCTAAGCTGATCTTTCCCTACACCCTGGCTATGACTGTAAGACTACACTCTGCACTCTCTCCTTCTTCCCTGTGCATGGTATGCTTTGTCTGTATAGCGCGCAAGAAACAATACTTTTCACCCTATCCCAATGGCAATAATAAATCAAATCGCCTATTTCACCACGTTGTAAGGTAATTCCCAGAAAGATACAAGCATTCACGGTGGTTACAATTCTGATGGTTTTGTTGTTCCTGCGCTGGGGTTGTGGCTGTAGACCATCTGACAGTTCTTGCTTGGCTCCATCATTACTCCATCGACCTTAGAGAGGGACAGCTGAGCCCATACACTGAGCTGGCAGTTTAGAAGGTAGGGGAGCCATGGTGATAAAGACCCTACTACCCCCCTGTTCATTTCCCCCGAACCCAATTAGTCTGCTTCATCCAAAGGATGTCCTCAATCCTAAAGTGCTCTCTCCTTTCCTTCTCTATGAACGGTATGCTTTGTCTGCATAGCGCGCAAGAAACAATACTTTTCACCGTATCCCAACACATGTGACAATAATAAATCTAATCAAAAGCGGGTGCGCAGAATCTTAGAAAATAATTCTTTTCAGGATGACCAGCTTGGTGACCAGCACAGGTGTGATGGGCAGAAGGGCCTCTTTCCTTGCTCTAAAACTCGATGACTGTGACTCGATCCCTGCCCCAGTCCCGTTGTGCTACGACGGGAGACTTTAGTCCAGCTCTTTGGTCAAACCTAGCCCTTCCTGCTCCCACAATAGAGGCTGATACAAAACTGTGAGAGGCACGGATAGAATGGCTAGTCAGAGTCTTTTCCCCAGGGTAGAAATGGCAACGACTAGAGCATATAGGTAAAAGGGGGAAAGTTTAAAGGAGACGAGAGGCAGGTTTTTCTTTACACAGTTATAGTGGAGAACTTGCCCCTGTCTACATTAATAGGAATGAAGCGGAAATGGTCAAGAGCTTTAAGTTTTGAGGTGTCCAGATCACCTCCTCTGGTCCCTCCACACTGATGCTACAGATAAGACAGCTCACCAAATGCCTCTAATTTCTTAGGAGGCTAAGGAAATTTGGGATGCGCTGCCCACGGAGGTGATGGAAGCAGATACAATAGCAACATTTAAGAGGCAGACACATGAACAGTCAGGAAATAGATGGATAGGGACCGTGTAGAGGCAAAAGGTTTTTTTAGTTTAGAAAGGCATATTGTGTTGGCACGGGCCCGGTGCGCTAAGAGGCCTGTTTCCTGTGCTGCGCAGTTCTTTACCGAGGAGGAGACGGGTCCCCTTGCTACAGAGATCTCCCTTGCTATGGGAGAAAAGGGGGACAGGTCGGAGCCAGGCCACAGGGCTGTGTCTCATTGCGCTGGGGGCAGACGGACATGGCAAAGTTGGTCTGGCTCATGTCCGAGTTTTTCTTACCTTCTCTAGTTTGAGCGGCATTAAAAGATCAGAGAAGTAAAGGACATGGGAACATGTGAATGCCAAACCTTTGGGCCAAATGACTAGCTCCCATTTCGCCACCCCCTACATATTTCTAAGTAATCAGCGCATTCTTAGGCAAACACTTTTCTCTCCCCCTCCCCCTTTACGAAAAAGCGACTCTGAGGATTGTCAGCCCGGATAAGTTAGACAAACAAGAGCCACGTGGTTTGAACTAAGAAGGAAGCAACGTGCCCTTAATTCTGCCAAAATCCCTCAACTCCACATGGCATTGGACCTCCCATTTCCAACTTTAGGAAGGTTTTTTGGTCAAATATTTTTTAAAAATCCGATTGCCCTGCGAAAGGGGGGAAGGGCCGGGGGGGGGGGGGGGAAATATCGCCACACCAGAAACGGCACGAGTTTACTTTACATTTCGGCGTTGAGTCGAGACTCACAGCAGTTCCGTCGCTGTTGTGGAATCGGGCGCTGCCTTGGAGGGTTCAGAAGGAGATGAAGAGCGTGTGTGGTCACTTTGTTTCCTCGACAAACGGGAAGTGAGCTGATGAGTGCGGAACCGTCTCTCTCCCGGCCCAGTTAGTCATCGATCCTACTGAACCTCTGGGAATCAGAGCCACAAGATTTGGAACCGGGGCATGGAGAGGGTGGGGGGGGGGGGGGGGGGGGGGGGGCAATTGGGGATAAAACCCAGCAACCTGACGAACGGGTTGGATTTGAAACTTCCGATCGCCCACCGTCAGTCCCACACCGCGAGGTCGGAGAGCTCCAGCCAACAGCCGGCTGCGGATAACAAAAGCTGAACCGTGTTTGAATAGAAAATCGTCGCGCACCAAGACTCCGTCGGAATTGTAAAACTTAAATTAAAAAAAACGGCACTCGTCGCCCTGGTTTTGGGCTGACACCGTTTCCAGGTCGCCAGGCGAGAATCCGTCCGAGGATCCGATCGGTGGGACTAAAGAGATAAACGCGGCGTCTCCCGTCTTCATTTCTTCTTCCAAAGAGGCTGAACCTCCGGTCACTGTCCCGTTTAGTGTTGCCTTCGTCGGTGGAGGAGGTAGTGAGGGGGACCTGGCCCGTTTGCTGAGCAATTTGTGCGTGCTCTGAAATGGCTGTGGAAATAGTCTTGATCCATTCGTTCATCTCCTCCTGGAAACGGGGAAGAGGCCACAAGTCAGTTCAGCACATCTCCAAACACCCGTCGTGCATTTTGTACTCAGTTGAGTGTGTGTCTTTATACGCCCTGTTTGTGAACAGATCTCCCACTCACTCTGACAAAGGGACAGCGCTCCGAAACCTCGTGGCTTTTGCTGCCAAATGAACCTGTTGGACTTTAACCTGGTGTTGTGAGACTTACTGCACTTCTTGGGGATAACCCAATAGAGAGAGAGTCCTCAATGCCTCCAGAACTATCACAGAATCCTTACAGTGCAGAAGGAGGCCATTCGTCCCATCGATCCTGCACTGGAACAATCCTACCCAGGTCCCATTCCATCAACGCATGTCTTTACGTTGCTAATCTCCCTGACACTAAGGGACAATTTAGCATGGCCAATCCACCTAACCTGCACATCTTTGGACACTAAGGGACAATTTAGCATGGCCAATCCACCTAACCTACACATCTTTGGACACTAAGGGCGGCACGGTAGCACAGTGGTTAGCACTGCTGCTTCACAGCTCCAGGGTCCTGGGTTCGATTCCCGGCTCGGGTCACTGCCTGTGTGGAGTTTGCACATTCTCCTCGTGTCTGCGTGGGTTTTCTCCGGGTGCTCCGGTTTCCTCCCACAGTCCAAAGATGTGCGGGTTAGGTTCATTGGCTATGCTAAAATTGCCCCTTAGTGTCCTGGGATGTGTAGGTTAGAGGGATTAGCAGGCAAAATGTGTAGGGATATGGGGATAGGGTCTGGGTGGGATTGTGTTCGGTGCAGACTCGATGGGCCGAAGGGCCTGTTTCTGCACTGTAGGGTTCTATAAAAAAAAAAATTTAGCATGGCCAATCCACCTAACCTGCACATCTTTGGACACTAAGGGACAATTTAGCATGGCCAATCCACCTAACCTGCACATCTTTGGACACTAAGGGACAATTTAGCATGGCCAATCCACCTAACCTACACATCTTTGGACACTAAGGGACAATTTAGCATGGCCAATCTACCTAACCTGCACATCTTTGGACACTAAGGGGCAATTTAGCATGGCCAATCCATCTAACCTGCACATCTTTGGACACTAAGCGACAATTTAGCATGGCCAATCCACCTAACCTACACATCTTTCGACTGTGGGAGGAAACCGGAGCACCCAGAGGAAACCCACGCAGACACTGGGAGAATGTATAAACTCCACACAGACAGTGACCTGAGCCGGGAATCGAACCCAGGACCCTAGAGCTGTGAAGCAGCAGTGCTAACCCACCGTGCTACCGTGCCGCCCTCGGTAATCTTAATCTTAATTCCAGTTTTTTTTATTGAATTCAAGTTCACCATCTGCTGTGATGGGATTCGAACCCAGGTTCCTAGAACATTAGCTGAGTTTCTGGATCGCTAGTCTAGCCATAATATCGCTAGGCCATCGCTTCCACTCAGGATCTCTTCCCAACACTGATCCCTGGGACACCCCCACTCCTCTGTTGTGACATTCTCGAGAGGGTTTTATTGTAATGTTTTATGGTTCCATGCCTTGACATCCACAGTTCGAGACTCACCTCATCCTTGGCCTGAAACAAGTACTCACTGCCGTCATTCATCCTGTCACAATCAAACAGAGAAAAGTATTTAGAAAGAGCAAGAGAACCTGGAATGAAACAGTTTATTGAAATACACGGGACTGCCTCTGGACAACTGTCATCATGCAATTGATGGTTGGGAGACATTTATCCTTGAGATAAGTCATAGAATCCCTATAATGCAGAAGGATAAGCCATTCAGCCCATCAAGCCTGTACTGACAATAATCCCACCCAGGCCCTATCCCTGTAACTTAATTCCTCTGACACTAAGGGACAATTTAGCATGGCCAATACACCTAACCTACACATCTTTGGACACTAAGGGACAACTTAGCATGGCCAATCCATCTAACCTGCACATCTTTGGACACTAAGGGGCAATTTAGCATGGACAAAACACCTAACCTACACATCTTTGGACACTCAGGGACAATTTAGCATGGCCAATCCACCTAACCCGCACATCTTTGGACACTAAGGGGCAATTTAGCATGACCAATCCACCTAACCCGCACATCTTTGGACACTAAGGGGCACTAATGGCCAATCCACCTAACCTGCACATCTTTGGACACTAAGGGACAATTTAGCATGGCCAATCAATTAAACCCATACATTTTTAGAAGTGTGTTTGCACGAAACTTGTTCTTTTAATGTCTCAATTATTAGATTTCCAAAATTTTGAATATGCAATTAGAAATAGATGTGCTTTGGTGAGGATGGTGAGTGGTCACCTAAGCTGTATTCAATAAAATGAGTTACAGCCATCCTTTTAATGACATGTTATATTGTTAAGATACACCGATAAAGGACACTGGTTACTTAAGTACTTTGAGCATAAATAAACACAAAGAACAAAGTACAGACAGAAACAGGCCCTTCAGCCCTCCAAGCATGTGCCAATCACAGTGCCTGCCTAAACTAAAACCATACACACAAACAGAGCCCACATCCTTCCATTCCCATCCTAGTCATCTATTTATCGAGATGCCCCTTAAATGCCAGTATCGTACCTGCTCCCACCACCTTACCAGGCAGTGTGATCCAGACATTCACCACCCTCTGTGTAAGAAACTTGCCTCGCACATCTCCACTAAACCTTTCCCCACACACTTTAAACCTATGCCCCCCAATACTTGACTTTTCTACCCTAGGAAAGAACATCTGACTATCCACTCTGTCCATGGCTCTCATAGTTTTATAAACCTCAATCAGCTCATCCCTATATCTCCATCATTCCAGTGAGATCAAACCGAGCTTCTCCAACCTCTCCTCATAGCTAATACCCTCCACGCCAGGCAACATCCTGGTAAACCTCTTCATAGAATCATAGAACCCGACAGTGCAGAAAGAGGCCCTTCGGCCCATCGAGTCTGCACCAAACACAATCCCACCCCCATATCCCTACATATTATACCCATTTAATCCCTCTAACCTACGCACCCCCAGGACACTAAGGGGCAATTTCTTAGCACGGCCAATCAACCTAACCCGCACATCTTTGGATACTTTTCTCTACCCTCTCCAAAGCCTCCACATCCTTCTGGTCGTGTGGCAACCAGAATTGTACACAATATTCTAAATGAGGCCTAACTAAGGTTCTGTACAGCGGCAGCACGACCTGCCAATTTTTATACTCAATAGCCCAAATGATGAAGGCAAGCGTGCTGTGAGCCTTCTTGACTACCTTCTCCACTTGCATTGCCACTTTCAGTGATCGGTGCACATGTATGTTCGGATTTCTCTGCCTGTCAATGCTCCTAAGGGTTCAACCATTTACGGTATAATTCCTACATGCAATGGACCTTCCAAAAGGCATCATCTTACACCTGTCCAGATTAAACTCCATCTGCCATTTCTCCGCCCAAATCACCAACCAGTCTATATCTTGCTGTATCCTTTGACAATCCTCCTCAATATCCACAACTCCACCAATTTCTGTGTTGTTTGTAAACTTACTAATCAGACTAGCTAGATTTTCCTCCCAATCATTTATATATACTACAAACAACAAAGATCCCAGGACTGATCCCCCTGTGGAACACCACTAGTTACAGCCTTCCATTCAGAAAAGACACCTCTATTGCTATTCTCTGTCTTCAATGGCCAAGATGTAGAGATGCCGGTGTTGGACTGGGATAAACACAGTAAGAAATCTCACAACACCAGTTTGACAGTAAACTCACAAGCTTGTGGGTTTACTATCAAATAAATTGGTTGGACTTAAACCTGGTGTTGAGAGACTTCTTGTTACCTTCTATGGCCAGGCCAGTTCTGTATCCATCTTGCCAGCTCTCCTCCGATCAAGTGAGACTTCACCTTTTGGTACCAGTCTACCACGAGGGACCTTGTCAAAGGCTTTACTGAAGTCCATGTAGACAACATCCACTGCCTTTCCCTCATCTATCATTTCGTCACTTCCTTGAAAAGTTCGCTCAAGTTAGGGAGGCACAACCTCCCCTGCACAAAACCATGCTGTCTATCACTAATAAAGTCCAATAGGAGACAAACCTTTTTTTTTGCTACAGGGCTTTAAATGACTCAATTAGTTTTTATTTGCCTATGTGTTTTCAAAAGTGGAGTCAGATATCTCAACTGGCCAGATCCTGATGCCAATAGCACAGGTTCAATTTCCAATAGCCACTTGAGGTTGATTTTGATTTATTAGTGTCACATGTATTGGGATACAGTGAAGAGTATTGCTTCTTGCGTGCTACACAGACAAAACATACCATTCATAGAGTACATAGGGGAGAAGGAAAGGAGAGAGTGCAGAATGTAGTGTTACAGTCATAGTGAGGGCGTAGAGAAAGATCAACTTAATGCGAGGTAGATCCATTCAACAGCCTGACTGCAGCAGGGAAGAAGCTGTTCTTGAGTCGGTCGGTACGGGACCTCAGACTTTTGTATTTTTTTTCCCGATGGAAGAAGATGGAAGAGTCCGGGGTGCGTGGGGTCCTTAATTATGCTGGCTGCTTTTCCGAAGCAGTGGGAGGTGTAGAGTTAATGGATGGGAGACCGGTTTGCGGGATGGATTGGGTTACGTTCACAATGCTTTGTAACTTCTTGCGTTGTCTCATGAAGGCCCAGCCTTTGCAACCACTCACCTGAGGTGTGGTGACCCTCAGGTTAAAATCACCACCAGTCAGCTCTCCCCCGTTAAAAGGGGAGAGCAACCTAAGGTCACCTGGGACTGTTTCGATGCTTTCATTTTCACTTTGCAAATGTAACCTTAAAGTGAACCTGATCAAACGGGTCTGTCATATGAGGAGAGACTAAGTCGGCTAGGATTATATTCACTGGTTTGGAAGAGGGGATCTCACAGAAACTTATAAAATTCTAACAGGGTTAGACAGCCGAGATTCAGAAAGAATGTTCCTGATGGTGGGGGGAGTCCAGAACTAAGGGTCATAGTTTGAGGATAAGGGGTAAACCTTTTGGGATGGAGGTGAGGAGAAATTACTTCACCCAGAGGGTGGTGAATGTGTGGAATTCACTCCCACAGAAAGTAGTTGAGGCCAAAATGTTGTGTGATTTCAGGAAGAAATTAGATATAGCTCTTGGGGCTAAAGGGATCAGGAGGGAAAAGGAGATCAGGATGTTGAATTCAATGATAAGCCACGATCTAAAGGAATGGCGGAGTAGGCTCGAAGGGCCAAATGGCCTACTCCTGCTTGTAGTTTCTATGTAAATAGGGGACAGCTGGGACACTGGGTATGGGAGGAGAGCTTTAATGTGGAACAAAGTCAAAAAATTTGTCTGAAAAGGAAAAGAACATAAGAAATAGGAGCAGGAGTCGGCCATCTAGCCCTTCGAGCCTGCCCCGCCATTCAATAAGATCATGGCTGATCTGAAGTGGATCAGTTCCACTTTCCCGCTTTCTACCCATAACCCTTAATTCCCCTGTCTATCAGAAATCTATCTACCCGTGACTTAAATATATTTAGCGAGGCAGCCTCCACCACTTCAACGGGCAGAGAATTCCAGAGACTCATCACCCTTTGAGTGAAGAAGTTCCTTCTCAACTCCGTTCTAAACTGCACCCCCCTTTATAAGAACATAAGAACATAAGAAATAGGAGCAGGAGTAGGCCATCTAGCCCTTCGAGCCTGCCCCGCCATTCAATAAGATCATGGCTGATCTGTCGTGGCTCAGTTCCACATTCCCACCCTCTCCCCATAACCCTTAATCCCCTCTCTTATCAAAAACCCATCAACCCGCTTCTTAAAAATATTTAGCGAGGCAGCCTCCACCACTTCAACGGGCAGAGAATTCCAGAGATTCACCACCCTTTTAGTGAAGAAGTTCCTCCTCAACTCCGTTCTAAACCACCTCCCCTTTATCTTGAGGCTGTGCCCCCTAGTCCTACTGTCTTTTTTGAGCGGGAAGAGTCTCTCCACCTCTATCCTATCCATCCCATTCATCATCTTATACGTCTCAATGAGATCTCCCCTCATTCTTCTAAATGAGTACAAGCCTAGTTTATTCAGCCTCTCCTCATAGCTCAATCCCCTCAACTCCGGTATCAGCCTAGTAAACCTCCTCTGCACTCCCTCCAGGGCCAAAATATCCTTGCGCAGGTGCGGCGCCCAAAACTGCACACAGTACTCCAGCTGCAGCCTCACCAATGCCCTATACAGCTGCAGCAAGACCTCCCTACTTTTATATTCAATCCCCCTCGCTATGAAGGCCAGCATCCCATTCGCCTTCCTGACCACCTGCTGCACCTGCAAACTGGGTTTTTGCGACTCGTGCACAAGGACCCCGAGGTCCCTCTGCACCGTCGCTTGCTGCAGTTTTTCGCCACGTAAGTAATAGTCCTTCCTACCAAAGTGGACCACCTCACACTTGCCAACATTAAATTCCATTTGCCATTTCCTGGCCCATTCGCCCAGCCTATCTAGATCCTTCTGCAGACTCTCCACACCCTCCGCACAATCTGCCTTTCCCCCAATCATGGTGTCATCAGCAAATTTCGACACCCTGCACTCGGTTCCCTCCTCCAGATCATCTATCTTGAGGGTGTGCCCTCTACTCCTGCTGTCCTTTCTAAGCGGGAAGAATCTCTCTACCTCTACCCTATCCATCCCCTTCATTATCTTATACGTCTCTATAAGATCCCCCCTCATCCTTCTAAACTCCAACGAGTACAGACCCAGTCTATTTAGTCTCTCTTCATAGTCCAACCCCCTCATCTCCGATATCAGCCTAGTGAACCTCCTCTGCAGTCCCTCCAAGGCCAAAATATCCTTGCGCAAGTGCGGCGACCAAAACTGCACACAGTACTCCAAGCAAAAAGGTTTCTGCTTTACCCAGTAGTTCGAACTGAGGAGATATTGAACCATCGCGCTTCTTTAACATAGCAGGTGAACCTTTGCAACTGTAACATTAAGGTGAATCTTACCAAACGTGGGATCTTGCTCACATACTCACCGGAGCTTAAAGACAAATTTCTTCTTTTTGTAATTGCTGGCGATTTCACAGGCGGACTCACTCAGGGTGACGAGGGGCTCTCCGTTGTAAGTCGCTCCTGCTTTATAGCTCTTGGCGTCTTTATAAAATCCCAGATCCCCTTTTGTAATCACGCAGTACACACTGACCCAGGACCTGAGTGGCAGCAGAAGACACAGTTGTTTAAACTACCATACGAGAGTGACAGCCAGCCAGGGGCACGAGAGAGAGAAAGAAACAGCTCGTAAAACATTCGTTGATTCACTTTTTAACATCGTCTTAGAAAGCTATCGGCAAATCTATGTATAGACCTAAAGCATAGATGTACACAGACAGACATACCCACTAACAGTGATGGATATGAGGATGGAGGAGTGGTATTCATACAATGGCAAGGAAGCCATTTGGCCCATTAAGTCACACGGATTCTGCGAAAGAGTATCCCACCCAGGCCTGACTCCCTGCGCTATCCCCGTAACCCACGTATTTACCCCGCTAACCCCCCCAACCTACACATCTTTGAACATTAAGGCACAATTTAGCATGGCCAATCCACCTAACCTGAACATCTTTGGACACTAAGGGGCAATTTAGCATGGCCAATCCACCTAACCTACACATCTTTGGACACTAAGGGGCAATTTAGCATGGCCAATCCACCTAACCTGAACATCTTTGGACACTAAGGGGCAACTTAGCATGGCCAATCCACCTAACCTGAACATCTTTGGACACTAAGGGACAATTTAGCATGGCCAATCCACCTAACCTGAACATCTTTGGACACTAAGGGACAATTTAGCATGGCCAATCCACCTAACCTACACATCTTTGGACACTAAGGGGCAATTTAGCATGGCCAATCCAACTATCCTACACATCTTTGGACACTAAGGGACAATTTAGCATGGCCAATCCACCTAACCTACACATCTTTGGACACTAAGGGACAATTTAGCATGGCCAATCCACCTAACCTACACATCTTTGGACACTAAGGGGCAACTTAGCATGGCCAATCCACCTAACCTGCACATCTTTGGACACTAAGGGGCAACTTAGCATGGCCAATCCATCTAACCTGCACATCTTTGGACACTAAGGGGCAACTTAGCATGGCCAATCCACCTAACCTGCGCATCTTTGGACACTAAGGGACAATTTAGCATGGCCAATCCACCTAACCTGCACATCTCTGGACACTAAGGGGCAATTTAGCATGGCCAATCCACCTAACCTACACATCTTTGGACACTAAGGGGCAACTTAGCATGGCCAATCCACCTAACCTGCACATCTTTGGACACTAAGGGGCAACTTAGCATGGCCAATCCACCTAACCTGCACATCTTTGGACACTAAGGGGCAATTTAGCATGGCCAATCCACCTAACCTGCGCATCTTTGGACACTAAGGGGCAATTTAGCATGGTCAATCCACCTAACCTGCGCATCTTTGGACACTAAGGGACAATTTAGCATGGCCAATCCACCTAACCTGCGCATCTTTGGACACTAAGGGACAATTTAGCAGGGCCAATCCCCTTCACCTAACAAATTTTGGACTGTGGGAGGAAACTGGAGCACAAACCCACACAGACACAGGGAGAACATGCAAACTCCACACAGACAGTGACCTGAATTGAACCCGAGTCGTTGGCACTGTGCGGGAGCAGCGCTAACCACTGTGCTGTCCCAGTGTCCCTAAACAAGTAATCCAGAGGCCCAGGTGAATGCTCTGGGGACACAGGTTCAAATCCCACCCACGGCAGTTGGTGGAATTTAAATTCCGTCAAGAAAATCTAGAATTGGAAATAAGTCTCAGGCCTGAACATTATGTTTGGGGCACTCCCTACGTCAGCGTGGAGTGGATATGGAACCCTCTCTCCCCGAGATGGCGTCATTAATGCGGTATGACGCTGGCTGGCCAATTATCGGCTGTCTAGTGAGAAGCAGGCACTGTCAGAGGTGGCGTGCTGCTGAACTGTGTGGGTCCCTGCGAGGATTCATGCTAACACTCCCAATATGCTCCCTCGGGCAGGGATCAGCCACGAGGACTGCCTGAGGGACCTGTAAAAGAAAAATTAGTGGAAAAACTCTGGCACAAGTGTCTAGGCAGCACAAGTCTCCACAGACCTCAGTCCCCAGCGCCATTTGTTAATTATATTTGGGTCCAAGGCTTGCAGACTGCCCCCGGATCGAGGCTACAGGTAAAACGTAAAGGCCACCTTGCCAATCAATGCCCCCTGCCAATCGTGAAAGCAGATTCGCCAGACAAAATTCCAGTCGATCCATGGGCGGCACGGTAGCACAGTGGGTTAGCACTGCTGCTTCACAGCTCCAGGGTCCTGGGTTCGATTCCCGGTTCGGGTCACTGCCTGTGTGGAGTTTGCACATTCTCCTCGTGTCTGCGTGGGTTTTCTCCGGGTGCTCCGTTTTCCTCTCACAGTCCAAAGATGTGCGGGTTAGGTTCATTGGCTATGCTAAAATTGCCCCTTAGTGTCCTGGGATGTGTAGGTTAGAGGGATTAGCAGGTAAATGTGTAGGGATATGGGGATAGGGTCTGGGTGGGATTGTGTTCGGTGCAGACTCGATGGGCCGAAGGGCCTGTTTCTGCACTGTAGGGTTCTATGAAACAGGAGAGTCAATTGCTGCTTTATTAATTTAATGGGTTGCCACTTCCGATCCGCGCTCATGCCCTCCGGGTCTGGTTATCTCAAGTCAGCAGAGCACGCAACTCTTAATCTCAGGGTCTTCTCGCAGAGGGTGGTGAATCTCCAGAATTCTCTGCCCCCCAAGGGCGCTGGAGGCCGGATCATTAGAAGTATTTAAAGTGGGGTGGATAAATATTTGATAGATCGAGGAATCGCGGGCAATGGGGAAATGGCACACAAAAGGAGCAGAGACTGGCATAGATCAGCCATGAGTGGTGGGGCAGGTTTGGGGGGGGCTGAATGGCCTACTCCTGGGAAATCATATTGCGGCTACAGAATACCTCGGTTAGGCCACATTTGGAGTATTGTGTGCTGTTCTGGTCACCTCATTGGATGGGCATATGGGTAACATTGGAATAGATTGGTTCCACCAGTCGGCACAACATCGAGGGCCGAAGGGTCTGTACTGCGCTGGAATGTTCTATGTTCCACCAGAAGGACTTGGAAGCTTTGGAGAGACGTTCACCAGGACGTGGCCTGGTCTCAAGGACGTTGGCTTTGAGGAGAGGTTGAATAAACTAGGATTGTTTTCATCAGAAAGACGGAGGCTGAGGGGAGACCCGATAGAGGTCCATAAAATTATGAGAGACGTAGACAGGGTGGATAATCAGAGGCTTTTTCCCCAGGGTGGGAGTGTCAAATACAAGGGGGCAGAAGTTCAAGGTGAGAGGGGGGAAAGTTTAAGGGAGACGTGTGGGGGGAGGTTTCAGTGGTGGGGGCCTGGAACGCGCTGCCAGAGGTGGTGGTGGAAGGAGACACATTAGCCACATTTCAGTGGCTTCTGGAAGGTGTAGGTTTAAGGTGAGAGGGAAGAGGTACAAAAGTACCCAGAGTGGCAATTTTTTCCACACAGAAGGTGATGAGTGTCTGGAATGAGCTGCAGTAGAGGGAATAGAGGGATAGGGACCGAGCAAGGGCGGAAAGTTTTTTCTAATTTAGTTAGGGCTTGACGATCGGAGGGGGCTTGGAAGGCCGAAGGGCCTGTTCCTGGCCTGCACTGCTCTCTGTTCTACACCTGGTGTACTACCTGCTGGACGATTTTTTACTGGAAGCCTCCAGTTCATGTTTCCGAGCGAGGATTCCCTCTTGCTCTGCCGTGTGAGTCACCGGCGGTGGCTGGGCAGCACTGTTCTGGGGCGACGGCGCAGACCGAGATCGTCGGGTTTCTCCAGCCGGCTGGTTCGGATCCTTCGGCCGTGGTCTCCTCCTGGGCTTAGGCCTGTCCCTCGCTCGCGGCCTGTCTGGCCGCGGGGTTCTCTCCGCAAGTTTCTCAATCCCATTTGGCAGCCCAACGGACAGAGACGAATCGCGGCCCTGTGGAAGAAGAGATCAATTATTGACCTGTCGAAAAGTCAACGTTACTGAGTGGGGCCTAACCTTCCTGGAGCAAGACGTTGGCCATTACTATTCCCACCACCCTTTGGTGCAAAGCATTTTTGCCCCTTCCATTGCTGGAAGGACAAGTTTCTCTCGGTCATGGGGCGATCGGCCATCTGGAACTTCAGTGGACAACTGAACAAACCCTACATCTCCTTAACCAATGAGATTTAAGGATTGAGAATTAAAGGATGGGATTTTCTGGTCCGCAGGATAGGAAGTTCCCCGTTCCCCCCGGAGCTGAGGGCGGCTGCTGGTCCGTCAGACTTTCCCTCCCTCCCACAACAATTCCCGCGGCGGACTGGATTGGAAAATCCCACCCGAGGAACTGATGGTCCTTGGGAGAGTGGTGAAGGAGCAGCGCTCGGAAAGCTCGTGACACCAAATAAACCTGTCGGACTTTAACCTGGAGCTGTGAGACCTCTTATTGTGCCCAACCCCAGTCCAACGCCACATCATAGACGGGGTTGGAGAGTCAGAGGCTTTATCCCCCCAGGGTGGAGGTGTCAGTTACAAGGGGGCTCAGGTTCGAGGTGAGAGGGGGGGCAGTTTAAGGGAGATATGCAGGGGGAAAAAAATCACGCAGAGAGTGGTGGGTGTCAGGAACGCGTTGCCAGAGGAAGTGGTGGATGGAGACACATTAGGAACATTTAAGAGGCATCTGGATGGGTACATGAATAGGGAGGGAATGGAGGGGTACAAGTAAGGGAAGAAAGCTTTTTTTTTAGTTTAATTAGGGCATCAGGATCGACACAGGCTTGGACTATACCATACTTTACTTTGTTCTTTGTGTTTCCTCTAGTTAATAACACAATCTTTAATACTTTAGTTTGCTTTCAGCCTGTGAGAGTGTGGCAACAGGATAAAGGGGGGAACTGAAGCCACCCTCACAGGATCTGCATTGAACCCAGTCCAAAGACCGCGAGGCACCACTAACAGCCAGCAATTTCAATATTTAAACAGCAGGAACGCATTCTACCCAGTCGCTGAGGTTTATTTATTAATGTCACAAGCAGGCTTACATTAACACTGCAATGAAGTTACTGTGAAAATCCCCTAGTCGTCACACTGTGTTCGGGTACACGGAGGGAGAATTTAGCGTGGCCAATGCACCTAATCGGCATATCTTTGTGGGACTGTGGGATGAAACCCATGCAGACACGGGGAGAATGTGCAGTCTCTGTACTGACAGTGACCCGAGACCAGAATTGAACCCAGGTCCCTGGCGCTCAGACAGCAGTGTTAACCACTGTGCTGTCCACCGTCTCACACCTGATCTCACCCACCTGGGCCTCCTTCTCCTGAATTTGCTCCACAATATCGGCCAGCGTGGTTCTCCTGTCCCTGTTGGTACAAGACAAGGATGTCAAAATTTTCCAAGTTCCCGGTACCCATTCAACTCGAAGCATACGCAGGTAACTCATTTCTTCCCTGACGTCCCCTCACTCTGCAATGTCTGTTCCTCGGGATGCAGGCACATAGCGGAGAATGTAACGCTCTCTGCAGACTCCCACGTGGTGCAATTGCAGCACACCACCTGCACTGCCATCCTTTTCTAACTTATTTACACTAATAACTAGCTTATAAACACCAGATAGTCAATATCTTTTCCCAAAGGTAGGGGTGTCTAAAACTAGAGGGCATAGGTTTAAGGTGAGAGGGAAGAGGTACAAAAGTACCCAGAGTGGCAATTTTTTCCACACAGAAGGTGATGAGTGTCTGGAATGAGCATTGTACCCCTTTTTTGGATTAAATAAAATCATAGGGGGTGGGGTCAGGTCCCTGGTGCATTTGCCATGGCAACACCTCAATCAATCAGAGCCCAACTTGCCAACAAATCTGCATGTTCCTTTTGAAATTTTGACTTTCTGGCCTTTGTCCTTTTTACTATTCTTTCACACAATGTAGGACATCGTTAGCTAGGCCTAGGATTTATTGCCCATCCCTATTTGCCCCTTGGGAAGGTGGTGGCGAGCTGCCTTCTTGAACCACTGCAGCCCCGGTAGTGTAGGTACACCCACAACGCTGTTAGGGAGGGAGTTACAGGATTTTGACCCAGCGACACTGAAGGAACGGCCGATACATTTCCAAGTCAGGACAATGAGTCACTTGGAGGGGAACTCCCAGGCAGTGCATCTTGTAGATGGTACACACGGCTCCTACTGTATCTCTGTGATGGAGGGTGGTGAATGGGATGCCAATCAAGTGGAATGTTTTATCCTAGAATCCCGACAGAGCAGGAGGAGGCCATTCAGCCTCATTTTGATAGGATAAATTTGAATGCGGATTACAGGGTCAATGGCAGGGTTCAGAGGAATGTGGAGGAACAGAGAGATTTTGGGGTTTATATCCACAGATCTCTGAAGGTTGCCACTCAAGTGGATAGAGCCGTGGAGAAGGCTTATAGTGTGTTAGCGTTTATTAACAGGGGGTTTGAGTTTAAGAGCCGTGGGGTTATGCTACAACTATACAGGACCTTGGTGAGACCACATTTGGAATATTGTGCGCAGTTCTGGTCACCTCACTACAAGAAGGATGTGGAAGCATTGGACAGAGTGCAGAGGAGATTTACCAGGATGCTGCCTGGTTTGGAGGGTAGGTCTTATGAGGAAAGGTTGAGGGAACTGGGGCTTTTCTCTCTGGAGCGGAGGAGGATGAGAGAACATAAGAATATAAGAACATAAGAAATAGGAGCAGGAGTAGGCCATCTGGCCCTTCGAGCCTGCCCCGCCATTCAATAAGATCATGGCTGATCTGTCGTGGCTCAGCTCCACCTTCCCGCCCTCTCCCCATAACCCTTAATCCCCTCTCTTATCAAAAACCCATCAACCCGCTTCTTAAAAATATTTAGCGAGGCAGCCTCCACCACTTCAACGGGCAGAGAATTCCAGAGATTCACCATCCTTTGAGTGAAGAAGTTCCTCCTCAACTCTGTTCTAAACCGCCTCCCCTTTATCTTGAGGCTGTGCCCCCTAGTCCTACTGTCTTTTTTGAGCGGGAAGAGTCTCTCCACCTCTATCCTATCCATCCCATTCATCATCTTATACGTCTCAATAAGATGATGAGAGGGATTGATAGAGTGGACATGCAGAGACTATTTCCTCGGGTGGATGTAGCTGTTGCTAGGGGGCATAACTATAAGGTTCATGGTGGGAGATATAGGAGGGATGTCCGAGGGTAGATTCTTTACTCAGAGAGTGGTTGGGGTGTGGAATGCACTGCCTGCCGTGATAGTGGAGTCGGACACTTTAGGAACTTTCAAGTGGTTATTGGATAGGCACATGGAGCACACCAGAATGATAGGGAGTGGGATAGCTTGATCTTGGGATTGGACATAGCTCGGCACAACATCGAGGGCCAAAGGGCCTGTACTGTGCTGTACTGTTCTATGTTCTACATCAAGTCAGCACCAGACACAATCCCACCCAGACTCTTTTCCCATAACCTTTCAAATTTACCCTTTTAATCCCCCTGACAGGCACTGTGAATAGTTGGGCCAAATATATGTCCTAACAAATCTATGATTCTAAATTCTAGGAATCTTTTATTTTTAAAATTAGCTTTCTCAACTTGGTCTTGGGACCCATGGGAACAAATAAAGTTTTTAAAGTTTATTTATTAGTGTCACAAGTAAGGCTTACATTAACACTGCAATGAAGTTACTGTGAAAATCCCCTAGACGCCACACCCCAGTGCCTGTTCGGGTTACACTGAGGGAGAATTTAACATGCCCAATCCACCCTAACCAGCACGTCTTTCGGACTGTGGGAGAAAACCAGAGCATCCGAAGGAAACCCACGCAGACACGGGGAGAACGTGCAGGCTCCACACAGACAGTGACCCGAGGCAGAATTGAACCTGGGTCCCTGGAGCTGTGAGGCAGCGGGGAAGCAGGGCTATGGGGAGAGGGCGGGAAAGTGGAACTGAGCCACGACAGATCAGCCATGATCTTATTGAATGGCGGGGCAGGCTCGAGGGGCTAGATGGCCGACTCCCGCTCCTATTTCTTATGTTCTTATGTGCCACTGTGCCGGCCTATATCAGAATCGTATATCGGAAAAAGGCCATTTAGAATTAATTAGGATGCTCCATTTGATTTGATTTATTAGTATCAGGTGTATTGGGATAGAGTGAAAAGTACTGTTTCTTGTGCGCTATACAGACAAAGCATGCCGTTCATAGAGAAGGAAAGGAGAGAGTGCAGGATGTAGCGTTACAGTCACAGCGAGGCTGTAGAGAAAGATCAGCTTAATACAAGGTAGGTCCATTCAAAAGTCTGACAGCAGCCGGGAAGGAGCTTGACAAATGCTTGGGGAACATGTCCGTGAAGGGAGTTTAGAAGAGTGAGAGGGGATTTGATAGAAACTCATAAAATTCACACAGGGTTAGAGAGGGGAGATTCAGAAAGAATGTTCCCAATGTTGCGGGGGGTGTCCCAGAACGAAGGGTCTTAGTTTGAGGATAAGGGGGTAAACCTTATAGAACTGAGGTGAGGAGAGATTTCTTCACCCAAAGGGTGGGGAATGTGTGGAATTCACTACCACCGAGTATAGTAGAGACCAAAATATGTGATTTCAAGGAGAAATTAGATATCGCTCTGAGAACCAAAGGGATCAAGGGATATGGGGAGAAGGGGATCAGGATATTGAGTTAGATGATCAGCCAAGGTCAAAATGAATGGCAGAACAGGCTGGAAGAGCCTGTGTGTGTGTGTGTGTGTTTGTGCATGCGTCTGTGTATGTGCATCTGTGTCTGTGTATGTGTGTGTCTGTGCATGCGTCTGTCATTGTGTGTGTGTGTGCGCGTGTCTGTGTGTCCGTGTCTGTCCGTGTGTGTGCGCGTGTCTGTCTGTCCGTGTGTGTCTGTGTGTGTGTGCGCGTGTCTGTCTGTCCGTGTGTGTCTGTGTGTGTGCGCGTGTCTGTCTGTCCGTGTGTGTCTGTGTGTGTGTGTCTGTCTGTCTGTCCGTGTGTGTCTGTGTGTGTGTGTGTGTGTGTGTGTGTGTGTGTGTGTGTGTGTGTCTGTCCGTGTGTGTGTGCACGTGTCTGTCTGTCCGTGTGTGTCTGTATGTGTGTCTGTCTGTCTGTCCGTGTGTCTGTGTGTGTGTGCGCGTGTCTGTCTGTCTGTGTGTGTGTGCGCGTGTCTGTGTGTCCGTGTCTGTCTGTGTGTGTGTCTGTCTGTCCGTGTGTGTCTGTGTGTGTGTGTGTGTGTGTGTGCGCGTGTCTGTCTGTCCGTGTGTGTGTCTGTCTGTCTGTCTGTCCGTGTGTGTCTGTGTGTGTGTGTGCGCGTGTCTGTGTGTCCGTGTCTGTCTGTCCGTGTGTGTCTGTGTGTGTGTGTGCGCGTGTCTGTATGTCCGTGTCTGTGTGTGTGTGTGTGTGTGCGTGTGTCTGTATGTCCGTGTCTGTCTGTGTGTGTCTGTGTGTGTGTCTGTGTGTGTGTGCGCGTATGTCTGTGTGTCCGTGTCTGTCTGTGTCTGTGTGTAGTTTCGATGTAACTCACCCAACGGCTCCTCCATCCTCCAGCTCCAGGTCCCGATACTCGCTCGGTGATTCCTGACGTTCTTTCCTGGAGTCCTGCCTGGCTTCGCTTGGCTCTGCGCGTTCCAGCCTCGCCTCCGCCGGTGTTGGTGAGGCGCTGAGCTCCAGCGGCGGCGTCACCGAGCCCTGCCTACGAAACCGGCGGGCCGATGGGAGCTCCACCCTCTCGGCTCTGGCCGTCTGGAGCCCGTCGATGATTTCGAACTTGGCCTGCTGCTTCACTGGCCGTATCTCGGTGACCGCCACCGAGTGCTCGGGCAGAGTTCCCCTGGACTCAGGCAGCAGTCTGCGGCTCAGCAACGGGGTGGCTGGCTGCTGGAAGGCAGGCTTATTCTCCTTCCGTTCGAGCTGCAGAACAGGAAAATCGGAACGTCAATGCAGGTACCCGCTACTGGCACACTGGCACATCGCCAGGCTTGTGAGCCGCAAACACGGTAAACAGGAGACACAAACTGAGCCCAGTGATTAACATCCAGAGGATCCCTACAGTGCAGGAAGAGGCCATTCAGCCCATCGAGGCCGAACCTATCCTCACCATGCATTCACCATGGCCAATCCACCCAACTGGCACATCTTTATAGCGAAGGAGAACACTCTTACAGACATGGGGAGAATGTGCAAACTCCACACAGACTGTCGGCTGAGGCCGGACCCGCTCAACCCAGTCAAACCCGGGGCCCTGGCACACCTGGTAACCACTGTGCCAGCACGGTGCAGGAACGGAGGGAAGGACGGAGCGAGGAACGGAGGGAAGGACGGAGCGAGGAACGGCGGCAAGGACGGAGCGAGGAACGGAGGGAAGGGCGGAGCGAGGAACGGAGGGAAGGACGGAGCGAGGAACGGAGGGAAGGACGGAGCGAGGAACGGAGGGAAGGACGGAGCGAGGAACGGAGGGAAGGATGGAGCGAGGAACGGAGGGAAGGACGGAGCGAGGAACGGAGGGAAGGACGGAGCGAGGAACGGAGGGAAGGGCGGAGCGGGGAACGGAGGGAAGGGCGGAGCGGGGAACGGAGGGAAGGACGGAGCGAGGAACGGAGGGAAGGATGGAGCGAGGAACGGAGGGAAGGGCGGAGCGAGGAACGGAGGGAAGGACGGAGCGAGGAACGGAGGGAAGGACGGAGCGAGGAACGGAGGGAAGGACGGAGCGAGGAACGGAGGGAAGGGTGGAGCGAGGAACGGAGGGAAGGACGGAGCGAGGAACGGAGGGAAGGACGGAGCGAGGAACGGCAGGAAGGACGGAGCGAGGAACGGAGGGAAGGACGGAGCGAGGAACGGAGGGAAGGACGGAGCGAGGAACGGAGGGAAGGACGGAGCGAGGAACGGAGGGAAGGACGGAGCGAGGAACGGAGGGAAGGACGGAGCGAGGAACGGAGGGAAGGGCGGAGCGAGGAACGGAGGGAAGGACGGAGCGAGGAACGGAGGGAAGGACGGAGCGAGGAACGGAGGGAAGGACGGAGCGAGGAACGGAGGGAAGGACGGAGCGAGGAACGGAGGGAAGGACGGAGCGAGGAACGGAGGGAAGGACGGAGCGAGGAACGGAGGGAAGGGCGGAGCGAGGAACGGAGGGAAGGACGGAGCGAGGAACGGAGGGAAGGACGGAGCGAGGAACGGAGGGAAGGACGGAGCGAGGAACGGAGGGAAGGACGGAGCGAGGAGCGGAGGGATGGACGGAGCGATGAACGGAGGGAAGGACGGAGCGAGGAACGGAGGAAAGGACGGAGCGAGGAACGGAGGGAAGGACGGAGCGAGGAACGGAGGGAAGGGCGGAGCGGGGAACGGAGGGAAGGACGGAGCGGGGAACGGAGGGAAGGACGGGAAAGTGACGAGCAGGAATCCAATCAAAGCCCTCACACCCAGCCCAGAGTGTTTCTCTTTCTGCAAAGTGTAATCAACAATCTGTGAGTCCGTGAGGGATGCTCCCGGTGCTGGTTCCAAAGCGATGGCAGCCTTTAACTCACCCAACGCACTGGGTTTCCTCCACTCAGTCTCTCAACCAACTCAACCCAAACTAGCTCACCGTGCCGGGGCCACGTGCTGGGTAACACCACATGCCTTTGGGGAGCTGTTGCCATATTGTACGTTGCTATGGATTCTTTACCCCAGGAGGCGGAGAACTTGGACAAGGTTTTTAATCAGTCCGGGGAGTTAAGGGTTATGGAGAGAAAGCAGAAGAGTGGAACTAGTGAGGGGCGGCACAGCGGTTAGCCCTGCTGCCTCACAGCGCCATGGATCCAGGTTCAACTCTGGGGTCACTGTCTGTGAGGAGTCTGCACATTCTCCCCGTGTCTGCGTGGGTTTCCTCCAGATGGCTCCAGTTTCCTCCCACCGTCCAAAAGTTAGGTCATGCTTAATTGTCCATTAGCTCTGGAGTAGGCCAGACCGGGTAAGGGAGGCAGATTTCCTTCCCTAAAGGGACATTAGTGACCCAGACAGGTTTTTCAGCAATCAACGATGGTTTCATGGTCATCAGCAGATTCTTTAATTCCAGATTTTTTTTTAATATGGGATTCTAAGTCCACCAGCTGCCATGTCGGGATTGGAACCCCGGAACATTAGCTGAGTTTCTGGATTAATAGTCTGCCGGTAATAACTCTAGGCCATCATCTCCCCAATGGGGGATTAGCAGGGTAAATTAGCAGTGGGGATAGGGCCTTGGTGGGATTGTAGTCGGTGCAGTTTCGATGGGCCAAACGGCCTCCTGCTACACTGCGGGGATTGTACAATTCTGAGAGTGTTGGATCAGCTGTGCGGAGGTAGGCCCGAAGGGCTGAATGGCCTCACCCTGTGCCTAACGCTGGTGGCCTTACTGTGGGTCTCCTGCCCTTCCAGACCAAGTTGGGCCTGAGAAGACAAAGCACAATACAGCACAGAAACAGGCCCTTCGGCCCTCCAAGCCTGTGCCCCTCCTGCGCCCGTGCCCCTCCTGCGCCCAACTAGACCATTCGTTTGTATCCCTCTATTCCCAGTCTGTTCACGTGGCCTCAATGTCCTGGTGTTTAGAACATAAGAAATAGGAGCAGGAGTCGGTCATCTAGCCCTTCGAGCCTGCCCCGCCATTCAATAAGATCATGGCTGATCTGAAGTGGATCAGTTCCACTTTCCCGCTTTCTCCCCTTAATTCCCCTGTCTATCAGAAACCTATCTACCCGTGACTTCAATATATTCAGCGAGGCAGCCTCCACACTTCAACGGGCAGAGAATTCCAGAGATTCACCACCCTTTGAGTGAAGAAGTTCCTCCTCAACTCTGTTCTAAACTGTACCCCCCCCTTATCTTGAGGCTGTGCCCCCTAGTTCTGGTTTTATAGAACATGATGTGGGTATGCCGGCGTTGGACTGGCGTAAACACAGTAAAAAGTCTGACAACACCAGGTTTTAGTCCAACCTATTTATTTGATAATATTCTCACAAGCAAGCAAGCTTTCGAGGTTACCCTCTTCGTCAGGTGATTCACCTGACGAAGGGGCTAACCCCGAAAGCTTGCTTGCTTGTGAGAATATTATCAAATAAATCGGTTGGACTAAAACCTGGTGTTGTCAGACTTTTTACTGTGTTTATAGAACATTACAGGCCCTTCGGCCCTCGATGTTGCGCCGACCAATGGAACCAATCTAATGACCCTCTAACCTAATCTATTCCAATGTTATCCATGTGCCTATCCACTGACCATTCGAACGCCCTTAAAGTTGGCGAGCCCACAACTGCTGCGGGCAGGGGCCATTCCACGCCCTTACTACCCTCTGAGTAAAGAAAGGTTTCCTTTCTAAGCGGGAAGAATCTCTCCACCTCTACCCTGTCTAGCCCCTTCATTATCTTGTGGGTCTCTGTGAGGTCCGCGAGTTGGACGGGACTTACCGTGGTGAGTCTCCTGAGGGAGCTAAATCTCTCCTCCCAGGCGGCAGCGGCCTTCCGGAAGGCTTCGTGACGTTTGATGAGCTGCTCCACCTCGTCCACACTGTCGCCCAGCTGGTTGCTACTCACCAGCCGTTCCTGGGTGCTGAGCCACGACTCTGCCACCACAGCCTCCTGCGCAAATTGATGCACCTCCAGCACTGAGGGGGGGGGAAAGGCCACAGGGACACATCAATAAACACCCCACCCTCAAGCCCAGCGGCCGAACGACGATCGCCCCCTGCCAGCCAGAGGGAGTTGGGAGAGGATCTCACGGTACGAACACCCTGGGGGTCGCAGGACGGGTGGGTAAGGATCCTATTTTGGTTTCTTAAGCGCCGGGCGGACTCCGAATCGCGCTGCCGAAGCTTGACGGGCGAGGCTTAACGCGCTCAAAATCCTGCAGCTCTAACTGGAGCGTCCCACTGCACACGCGCAGAGAAAAGAATGATAGAATGCGGCTCCCCTGCCACACCCCTTCCGGGCCGGATAATGTCCCCCCCCCGGCTCACACACACGTTGCCGCCCCACCCCCGCCCCCACATCATTACTGACCCCCTTTTCCCGTACCCACCCACCAGCCAGACCAACCCCAGGCCCCTTCCCCTCCCCCACTGATCTTCAACAGAGAGGCAGTGGACCATCACCCCTCCGTCAGATAGGAGACAGAGGGTGGTGGTTGATGGTAAATATTCATCATGGAGTTCGGTTATGAGTGGTGTGCCTCAGGGATCTGTTTTGGGGCCACTGCTGTTTGTAATTTTTATTAATGATCTGGATGAGGGTGTAGTTGGGTGGATTAGTAAATTTGCTGATGACACCAAAGTCGGAGGTGTGGTAGATTGTGAGGAAGGGTGTCATAGTCTGCAGGGAGACTTAGACAGGTTGCAGAGCTGGGCTGAGAGGTGGCGGATGGAGTTTAATGCGGAGAAGTGTGAGGTAATTCACTTCAGTAGGAGCAACAGATGTGTCGAGTATAGGGCTAACGGGAGGACTTTGAATAGTGTGGATGAACAGAGGGATCTAGGTGTATGTGTACATAGATCCCTGAAAGTTGGGAATCAAGTAGATAAGGTTGTTAAGAAGGTGTACGGTATCTTGGCGTTTATTGGTAGGGGGATTGAATTTAAGAGTCGCAGCGTCATGATGCAACTGTTCACTACTCTGGTGCGGCCGCACTTGGAGTTTTGTGTGCAGTTCTGGTCCCTACATTACAGGAAGGATGTGGAGGCTTTGGAGAGGGTGCAGAGGAGGTTTACTAGGATGTTGCCTGGTATGGAGGGGAGGTCCTATGAGGAGAGACTGAGGGATTTGGGGTTGTTTTCGTTGGAAAGAAGACGGCTAAGAGGGGACCTTATTGAAACATATAAGATGATTAGAGGTTTAGATAGGGTGGACAGTGATAGCCTTTTTCCTTGGATGGAGAAAGCTAGCACGAGGGGGCATGGCTTTAAATTAAGGGGGGGTAGCTACAGGACGGATGTCAGGGGTAGGTTCTTTACCCAATGGGTGGTGAGGGATTGGAATGCCCTGCCAGCTGCAGTTGTAAATGCGCCTAGTTTGGGGGCGTTTAAGAGATCTGTAGATAGGTTTATGGACGAAAAGGGATTGGTTTAGGTTAGTGGGTCATTGTTTTGTAACTGGTCGGCGCAACATCGTGGGCCGAAGGGCCTGTTCTGCGCTGTAATGTTCTATGTCCCCCTAGAACCCAGCAGCACCATGAGACCCCGGGTCAGTGCTGTAAGTCGGACATCGGAGACCCTCCCCCACACACACACACACACACACACACACATACACACACACACACTCAGAGCTGCTACCGACCCGGGGAAGAAAACAGCCACAGTGAAAGGGCACCTGTGAGT
>CM075756.1:12576652-12607477 GCA_037974335.1 Prionace glauca
TGTGTGTGTGTGTGTGTGTGTGTGTGAGACTGTCCGTGTGTGAGACTGTCCGTGTGTGTGTGTGTGTGAGACTGTCCGTGTATGTGTGAGACTGTCCGTGTGTGTGTGTGTGTGTGTGTGTGTGTGTGTGTGTGAGACTGTCCGTGTGTGTGTGTGTGTGTGTGTGTGTGTGTGTGTGTGTGTGAGACTGTCCGTGTGTGTGTGTGTGTGTGTGTGTGTGAGACTGTCCGTGTGTGTGTGTGAGACTGTCCGTGTGTGTGTGTGTGTGTGTGTGTGTGTGTGTGAGACTGTCCGTGTGTGTGTGATACTGTCCGTGTGTGTGTGTGTGTGTGTGTGTGTGTGTGTGTGAGACTGTCCGTGTGTGTGTGTGTGTGTGTGAGACTGTACGTGTGTGTGTGTGACTGTACGTGTGTGTGTGTGTGTGTGTGTGTGAGACTGTCCGTGTGTGTGTGTGTGTGTGTGTGTGTGTGTGTGAGACTGTCCGTGTGTGTGTGTGTGTGTGTGTGTGTGTGTATGTGTGTGAGAGAGACTGTCCATGTGTGTGTGTGTGTGTGTGAGACTGTCCGTGTGTGTGTGTGTGTGTGTGTGTGTGTGTGAGACTGTCCGTGTGTGTGTGTGTGTGTGTGTGTGTGAGAGACTCTGGTGGGTGTTCCAGTTACCTCTTCGGCTGCCTGGTTGCCGCTGGTCAGTAAGGTTTTACCCAGCTCGATACAAGCTGTCAGCTTCTTGTGCCTGGCTTCAATCTCCCCACGGAGACCTTGGTGGTAATTCATCAGCACCTCAACCGAGGAGACATCGCTGGGAAAGAAACAGCTCTGTCATTGTCTAACACATCACACGGCAGCAGCTATAGTGGAACACACCGATATCACTCACACTTTCACATCAAACCCTGACTGTGGAAACCTTCAGAGAAGGTTTGCTCACAAAGACGGAACTCAAATCTCAAACAGAATTAAAAGCAGCAGATTCATAGAATCCCTACAGTACAGAAAGAGGCCATTCAGTCCATCAAATCCCACCCAGTTCCTACCCCCATATCCCCACACATTATACCCATTAATCCCTCTAACCTACACATCCCTGGACACTAAGGGGCAATTTCTTAGCACGGCCCAATCAACCTAACCCGCACGTCTGGATTGTGGGAGGAAACCGGAGCACCCGGAGGAAACCCACGCAGACACGAGGAGAATGTGCAAACTCTACACAGACAGTGACCCGAGCCGGGAATCGAACCCAGGACCCTGGAGATGTGAAGCAGCAGTGCTAACCCACTGTGCTACCGTGCCGCCCTTTCAAGCACTCCTCCACTGGAGCAATCCGGGCTCCACTCTCTCGATCTGCTTCCCATTTCTCTACACTAAGTGCTCGCAGGGTTATCCGTCTTGAGGTTAACTGGGTGAGCGACACTAGAAACCGTGACACTTTGGACACAGACGGAGTGCAGGGCTCTCACTGTAAATGTTGTGAGCAATCCGCGTGCACCTCACCTCAATCTTGCTTTATGTCTGATGTATGAGGAGAGATTGACCAGGTTAGGGTCGCTTTTGCTGGAGTTCAGACGAACGAGGGGGGGGGGGGGATCTCATAGAGGCTTGTAAAATTCTAACAGGACCAGACAGGGTAGATGCGGGGAGGGTGTTCCCGATGGTGTGGGGGGGGGGGGGGGGAATCCAGATCCACGGGTCTGAGGATTCAGGGTAGACCATTTAGGATGGAGATGAGGAATCATTTCTTCACCTGGTGAGCCTGGAATTCATTCCCACAGGAAGTAGTTGAGGCCAAAATATTGAATATATTCAGGAGGCGTCTGGATATAGCACACGGGGCAAACGGGGAGAAAGCAGGATTAGGCTATTGAGTTGGATGATCAGCCTTAATGAGGGGTGGAGCAGGCTCGAAGGGCCAAATGGCCTCCTCCTGCTCCTATCTTCTGTGATCCTACGAACCGTTTTGGTCACGTGGGTGGAACGTGGCAACCCTGCACGCGGGCAATGGTCAACAAAATGTCTGGTGGGGACCACGCTCAGAATCCAGATGGGTCGCATGTTCCCCCCTCCCCAGGCCACAGGTTACCCACTGTTGAACAATTTGATAGGAGAGACAGAGAGAAACTGAATCTGTGCGGGTTAGGTTGATTGGCCATGCTAAAATTGCCCTTCAGTGTCCCGGGATGCGTAGGTTAGAGGGATTAGTGGGTAAAATATGGGGGTGGGGCCTGGGTGGGATTGTCGGTGCAGACTCGATGGGCCGAATGGCCTCTTTCTGCGCTGTCGGACTCTATGACTGTGTGTGGGTGTCGCTGGCTGGGCCCTCACTCGCTGCCTGTCCTTCGGCCATTTCAGAGGGGCAGTTGAGAGCGTCTGCGTGGAGCCTGCACATTCTCCCCATGTCCGCGTGGGTTTCCCCCCCCCCCCACAGCCCAAAGACGTGCGGGTTAGGTTGATTGGGCTGAGCTGAGAAATTGCCCCCTGGTGTAGGTTGGAGGGATTAGTGGGGTAAACGTGGGCTGCAGTGGGAGTGCGGCCTGGGTGGGTTTGTGGGCGGTGCAGGTTTGACGGGCCGAGTGGACTCCTCCTGCGCGGGTAGGGATTCTGATTCTGACGTCCAGCGGGCGGAGCGTTAGCGTTGCCGGGGCTAGGCTGTGCCGGGTTGCAATCTGATACGCACCGTGGCTTCTCACCCGTGCCAATCTGGCAGATGACGCTGTCCATCCAGCTCACGAGGTCACGCACCATGCTGAAGAAACGGATCCGGTCACTGGTGGTGGTGAGCAGCAGCCGCCGCTGGTCACAGCTGCCCAGCAGCTCCTTCCAAGCCTGCATGACCCCCTGCTCCTGGACCAGGATGGCCTCCGCATTCTCCCCCGCGTACACCGTCCGCAGCTGGGCTGCGTTCTCTTGGAGCTGCCTCACCTGGCGACCGAGCACACACACACACACACACACACCGGGGTTAGACGGAGCCTCAGGTTGGGCGAGAAGGACAGAACCTGCCAGCCACACGAGACCGGGCAACAAGTGGGAATACCGTGAAGGCCCCGAGGCTAAATGTTCCCCGGGGAGAAGGCGTTCAAACCCCAACAATTAGCCAATGGCGGAATAGGCTCGTGGGGCCGAATGGCCTGCTCCTATCTCTAATTGCAGTGGGTGGGAATTTAAATTAAGAAATAGGAGCAGGAGTAGGCCATCTGGCCCTTCGAGCCTGCCCCGCCATTCAATAAGATCATGGCTGATCTGAAGTGGATCAGTTCCACTTTCCCGCTTTCTCCCCTTAATTAATGAGTACACTATTAAGGGCAGGAGTCTTAGTAGTGTTGAAGAGCAGAAGGATCTCGGGGTCCGGGTCCACAGGACTCTTAAATCGGCCTCGCAGGTGGAGGAGGTGGTCAAGAAGGCCTATGGTGTACTGGCCTTCATTAATCGAGGGATTGAGTTTAGGAGTCGGGAGATAATGCTGCAACTTTACAGGACCCTTGTCAGGCCTCATTTGGAGTACTGTGCGCAGTTCTGGTCGCCTCACTATAGGAAAGACGTAGAAGCTATTGAAAGGGTGCAGAGGAGATTTACAAGGATGTTGCCTGGACTGGGAGGCATGCCTTATGAAGATAGGTTGAGGGAGCTGGGACTCTTTTCCCTGGAGAGGCGAAGGTTGAGAGGCGACCTGATAGAAGTTTATAAAATGTTGAGAGGAATAGATAGGGTGGACTCTCAGAGGCTATTCCCCCGGGTTGAAATGGTCACTACGAGAGGACACAGATTTAAGGTGCGGGGAGGAAAGTACAGAGGTAATATTAGGGGTAAGTTTTTCACTCAGAGGGTGGTGAGTGAATGGAATCGGCTGCCGTCATCGGTGGTGGAGGCGAACTCGCTGGGGTCTTTTAAAAGACTTCTGGATGAGTATATGGGGTTTAATGGGATTGGGGGTTATAGATAGGTCTATAGATTGGTGGGGTTGATGTGATCGGCGCAACTCGAGGGCCGAAGGGCCTGTTTGTGCTGTAATGTTCTATGTTCTATGTTCTAATTCCCCTGTCTATCAGAAACCTATCCACCCGTGACTTAAATATATTCAGCGAGGCAGCCTCCACCACTTCAACCTTCGTCTCTCCAGGGAGAAGAGACCCAGCTCCCTCAACCTATCTTCATAAGGCATGCCTCCCAATCCAGGCAACATCCTTGTAAATCTCCACCCTTTGAGTGAAGAAGTTCCTCCTCAACTCTGATCTAAACTGCGCCCCCCCTTATCTTGAGGCTGTGCCCCCTAGTCCTGCTGTCCTTTCTAAGCGGGAAGAATCTCTCTACCTCTACCCTATCCATCCCCTTCATTATCTTATACGTCTCTATAAGATTCCCCCCTCATCCTTCTAAACTCTAACAAGTACAGACCCAGTCTATTCAGTCTCTCTTCATAGTCCAACCTCCTCATCTCCGGTATCAGCCTAGTGAACCTCCTCTGCACTCCCTCCAAGGCCAATATATCCTTGCGCAAGTGCGGCGACCAAAACTGCGCACAGTAAATGTTCTGGGGAGAGGGGGTCAAACTCCAACAATTAGCCTCAATGCGATAGGTGGCGGAATAGGCTCGAGGGGCTGAATGGCCTACTCCTATCTCTAATTGCAGCAGGTGAGAATTTGAATGAATAAATCCAGAATATATAGCAAATCTCACAAACCACAATCAGGACAGTTACCATCGATTGTCGGAAACCCCTCTGGTTCACTAATGTCCTTCAGGAAAGGAAATTCTTAACTGGTCTGGCCTACGTGTGAGTCCAGAGCCACAGCAATGTGGTTGACTCTCAACTGCCTTCTGGTTGTTAAGAAGGCATACGGAGTCTTGGGCGTTTATTGGTAGGGGGATTGAATTTAGGAGTCGCAGCGTCATGATGCAACTGTACACAACTCTGGTGCGGCCACACTTGGAGTTTTGTGTGCAGTTCTGGTCCCCACATTACAGGAAGGATGTAGAGGCTTTGGAGAGGGTGCAGAGGAGGTTTACCAGGATGTTGCCTGGTATGGAGGGGAGATCCTATGAGGAGAGACTGAGAGATTTGGGGATGTTTTCGCTGGAAAGAAGGCGGCTAAGAGTGGATCTCATTGAAACATATAAGATGATTAGAGGTTTAGATAGGGTGGACAGTGATAGCCTTTTTCCTAGGATGGAGAAAGCTAGCACGAGGGGGCACGATTTTAAATTAAGGGGGGGTAGTTATAGGACAGATGTCAGGGGTAGGTTCTTTACCCAGAGGGTGGTGAGGGACTGGAATGCCCTGCCAGCTGCAGTTGTAAATGCGCCTAGTTTGGGGGCATTTAAGAGATCTGTGGATAGGTTTATGGATGAAAAGGGATTGGTTTAGGCTAGTGGGTCATTGTTTTTGTAACTGGTCGGTGCAACATCGTGGGCCGAAGGGCCTGTTCTGCGTTGTAATGTTCTATGTTCTATGAAATGGCCAAGTGAGACCCTCAGTTCAAGGGGCAATTAGGGCAACTAATGCTGGCCCAGCCAGCAACACCCATATCCCACGAAAGAGTACAGGGGGTGATTCTCTCAGCCCACTGCGCTGTTCCAGTGGGAGACATCAGTCAGGGGGTCGGTAGTGAGATTCGAGACCAGCATCTAGCCGATCCTGAGTCTCCCAGTCCATTGGATGTCAGAAGTTGCAGCGGGACATAGACAGGATGCAAGACTGGGCGGAGAAGTGGCAGATGGACTTCAACCCGGATAAATGTGTGGTGGTCCATTTTGGCAGGTCCAATGGGATGAAGGAATACAATATCAAGGGTAGGAGTCTTAGCAGTGTGGAGGATCAGAAGGATCTTGGGGTCTGGGTCCATAGGACGCTCAAATCGGCCTCGCAGGTTGGAGGATGTGGTCAAGAAGGCGTATGGTGTACATTAATTAATCGAGGGATTGAGTTTAGGAGTCGGGAGGTAATGCTGCAACTTTATAAGACACTTGTCAGGCCTCATTTGGAGTACTGTGCGCAGTTCTGGTCACCTCACTACAGGAAGGACGTAGAAGCTATTGAAAGGGTGCAGAGGAGATTTACAAGGATGTTGCCTGGATTGGGAGGCATGCCTTATGAGGATAGGTTGAGGGAGCTGGGACTCTTTTCCCTAGAGAGGCAAAGGTTGAGAGGTGACCTGATAAAGGTTTATAAAATGTTGAGAGGTATAGATAGGGTGGATTCTCGGAGGCTATTTCCCCGGGTTGAAATGGTCGCTACGAGAGGACACAGGTTTAAGGTGCTGGGGAGCAGGTACAGAGGAGATGTCAGGGGTAAGTTTTTCACTCAGAGGGTGGTGAGTGAGTGAAATTGGCTGCCGTCGGTGGTGGTGGAGGCGAACTCGCTGGGGTCTTTTAAAAGACTTCTGGATGAGTATATGGGATTTAATGGGATTGGGAGTTACAGATGGCCTGGTAGGTAGGGATATGATTGGCCCAACTTGTGGGCCGAAGGGTCTGTTTGCGCTGTAGTGTTCTCTGTTCTATTTTTAAACGTAATCAGCCTTCCAGTGAAGATCAGTTTGAGGCTGATTACTGTACTGACACTGACATCTCAGTATCAAACCAAACCCAGGAGGTTCCCACCAGCGGGGATCAAAGCTGGTCACCATCAAAGGGGACTAGGTTTGACCTCCCCTCCTGGTAGGGACAGAGGGCACTGAGGCCCCCCCCCCCCTCTCTCTCCCAGGAGGCTGGGGGTGGGGGGGTAAGGGGCAGAGGTTTGTCCGTTGAACAGTACCAATCTGGCAATACCAGGGACCCTGTGGGAAGTGCTGCACATCTGGACCCCAACGCTGGCCACCCAGGCAGTGCTGGTGGGGAGGGGGTTGGGGGGGGGGGGATGGTGTTAGAGGTCGCGGGCCTACTGGGGGATGGGTGGGGGGGGCCAATCAGTGGCGGGGGGAGGAGGGGGGGGGTGTGGGAGTGGAATCTGCTGCGCACTCTGCGTTGGGGATTGGGAGTGGGTGGTTGGGGCAGATTGAGACAATCTGCTTCTTCTGACGAGAAAAAAAATGAACCTTAAATTTAACGTCAGGCCATTTGCAGGGGTACACCGTCAGAAAATATTTCTCCGCACAAAAGGAGAGTAGAAATCCGGAACTTTCTCCCACAACAAAAACAAACCTGCGGGATCAACCGAAAATATCAAAGCTGGAAAATATTACAGAACCAAGGCAGGTAGATGGCGCTAAAATGCAGATAAACTGTAATGATCTGAATGGGGCCTGTGAGGTAGGCCTCTCTCGAGTATGAGCTCCCTGACTGCCTGCCCTATACTGGGGAGGGTCAGGGCGACTGACATTCGGGATTCTGACCTCTGTACCTGAAGCACTCTTCAGAGTGGAATTGGGTTTGTAAATAAAGGGGACACCAACCTCCGAGGAGCTATTTCATAAACCTTGGTCTAATTAAACACTGGAAATGCCTAGATGGGCTGAACTGCCTCCCTCCTGCGTAAAATTGGACTTTTCTCAGTCCAGAAGTTGCTCTTCTGGACTTCCTCTGCTGTATTGAGGATCTGGTGAATGTGGCCAAGACGTTATCCCATTAACTTCCCCCGCAGGAAAGGCTGGTCTCCCTGGGACGTGGGGGTCGATGGCTGGGCCAGCATTTAATTGCCCATTCCTAGTTGCCCGATGGAAGTTGAGAGTCATTGCCGTAGAGTCACGTGTAGGCCAGACTGGGTAAGGAAGGCAGATTTCCTTCCCTGAAGGACATGAGTGAACCAGATGGGTTTTTCCGACAATGGTTTCACGGTCTTCAGTAGATTCTTAATTCCAGAATTTTTTTTTAATTGAATTTAAATTCCACCATCTGCCGTGGCGGGATTCGAACGCAGGTCCCCCAAACATTAGCTGAGTTTCTGGATTAGTACTCCAGCAATTATACCACTAGGCCCATAGGAATAAACCAATCAATAAAACAGCGACTGAAGCAAAAGACAGGATGCCCAAAATAAAAATAGAAAACTCTGGAAATACTCAGCGGGTCTGTGCAGAGAAAGAGAGGGCAGGATTTTCCAGCCCCATCCTTCTCCCGCAGCATGGAAATACTCAGCGGGTCTGTGCAGAGAAACAGAGGGCAGGATTTTCCAGCCCCATCCTTCTCCCGCAGCCTGGAAATACTCAGCGGGTCTGTGCAGAGGATTAGAGGGCAGGATTTTCCAGCCCCATCCTTCTCCCGCTGCCTGGAAATACTCAGAGGTCTGTGCAGAGGATTAGAGGGCAGGATTTTCCAGCCCCATCCTTCTCCCGCAGCCTGGAAATACTCAGCGGGTCTGTGCAGAGAAACAGAGGGCAGGATTTTCCAGCCCCATCCTTCTCCCGCAGCCTGGAAATACTCAGCGGGTCTGTGCAGAGGATTAGAGGGCAGGATTTTCCAGCCCCATCCTTCTCCCGCAGCCTGGAAATACTCAGCGGGTCTGTGCAGAGGATTAGAGGGCAGGATTTTCCAGCCCCATCCTTCTCCTGCAACATGGAAATACTCAGCGGGTCTGTGCAGAGAAACAGAGGGCAGGATTTTCCAGCCCCATCCTTCTCCCGCTGCCTGGAAATACTCAAGAGGGTCTGTGCAGAGGATTAGAGGGCAGGATTTTCCAGCCCCATCCTTCTCCCGCAGCCTGGAAATACTCAGCGGGTCTGTGCAGAGGATTAGAGGGCAGGATTTTCCAGCCCCATCCTTCTCCCGCTGCCTGGAAATACTCAGAGGGTCTGTGCAGAGGATTAGAGGGCAGAATTTTCCAGCCCCATCCTTCTCCAGCAGCACGGTTTCTGGTGGATGTTCCAGCCCTGCTGATGTCTACAGTGTTTTGCACGGCCCAGAACCCAAGACCACAAGTATTGGAAGGGCTGGAAATGATTTCTTTTTTATTTGTTCGTGGTATGTGGGCATCGCTGCCTGGGTCAGCATTTATTGCCCATCTCTGAGGGCATTTAAGATTCAATGCATTGCTGTGGCTCTGGAGTCACATGTAGACCAGACTGGGTAAGGAAGGCAGATTTCCTTCCCTGAAGGACATGAGTGAACCATCTGGGTTTTTCCGACAATGGTTTCATGGTCATCAGCGGATTCTTAATTCCAGATTTTCATTGAGTTCAAATTCCACCGTCTGCCGGGATGGGATTCGAACCCACAGCGTTACCCTGGGTCTCTGGTTTACAAGTCCAGTGACAATACCACCACCTTCCAGAGTTACTGTTCCAGCTTGATGACTCTTCACCAGGATTGAGGGAAGATTGAAATGCAACAGGGTTTGGGTAACACGGATGAAGGGAATTGGGGGGAGACGGGAGAGGGCTGGGGAAGAGCAGCCCATGATTCAGGGAAATGATAAGAGACAGAGTTCCAAACCACAAAAACTAACTCACGGGCAAAGTAATGATACAAGCGGTGGGGCCAGGTGAGGTGTGACTGGCAGCATAGTGGATACCCAAAGGCAATGTGAAACAAGTAAAAAGTCTGACAACACCAGGCTTTAGTCCAACCGATTTATTTGATAATATTCTCACAAGCTTTCGAGGGGACTGCCTCTTCGTCAGGTGAACTCTCCATTCACCTGAGGAAGAGGCAGTCCCCTCGAAAGCTTGTGAGAATATTATCAAATAAATCGGTTGGACTAAAACCTGGTGTTGTCAGACTTTTTAACTGTGTTTACGCCAGTCCAACGCCGGCATACCCACATCATAATGTGAAACAAGACATGAGACAAAACTGAACCAGCAAAAAAAAAAGCAAGAAGCAAAACAGAGGTTATGATCCAAAATTATCGAATTTACACTGAGTTCAGAGGGTTTCACAGTCGCTTAATTAAAAGGCGAGGCAGAACAATTGATATAAACAGCACTATTCATATAACCCATTTCATAGAAACCCTACAGTGCAGAAGGAGGCCAATCGGCCCATCGAGCCCATCCTGACAACAATCTCACACACACACACACGCCCTATCCCCAGAACCCCACGTAATTGTCCCACTAATTCTCCCTTGCCCACACATCTTGGGACACTAATTTAGCACGGCCAATCTACCTAACCTATACATCTTTGGACACTAAGGGGCAATTTAGCATGGCCAATCCACCTAACCTGTATATCTTTGGACACTAAGGGGCAATTTAACATGGCCAATCCACCCAATCTGCATATCTTTGGACACTAAGGGACAATTTAGCATGGTCAATCCACCTAACCTGCACATCTTTGGACACTAAGAGACAATTTAGCATGGCCAATCCACCTAACCTGTACATCTTTGGACACTAAGGGGCAATTTAACATGGCCAATCCACCCAATCTGCATATCTTTGGACACTAAGTGACAATTTAGCATGGCCAATCCACCTAACCTGTACATCTTTGGACACTAAGGGGCAATTTAGCAGGCCAATCCACCTAACCTGTACATCTTTGGACACTAAGGGGCAATTTAGCATGGCCAATCCACCTAACCTGTACATCTTTGGACACTAAGGGGCAATTTAGCAGGCCAATCCACCTAACCTGTACATCTTTGGACACTAAGGGGCAATTTAGCATGGCCAATCCACCTAACCTGTACATCTTTGGACACTAAGAGACAATTTAGCATGGCCAATCCACCTAACCTGTACATCTTTGGACACTAAGGGGCAATTTAACATGGCCAATCCACCCAATCTGCATATCTTTGGACACTAAGTGACAATTTAGCATGGCCAATCCACCTAACCTGTACATCTTTGGACACTAAGGGGCAATTTAGCAGGCCAATCCACCTAACCTGTACATCTTTGGACACTAAGGGGCAATTTAGCATGGCCAATCCACCTAACCTGCACATCTTTGGATACTAAGTGGCAATTTAGCATGGCCAATCCACCTAATCTACACATCTTTGGATACTAAGTGGCAATTTAGCATGGCCAATCCACCCAACCTGCACATCTTTGGATACTAAGTGACAATTTAGCATGGCCAATCCACCTAATCTACACATCTTTGGATACTAAGTGGCAATTTAGCATGGCCAATCCACCTAATCTACACGTCTTTGGACACTAAGGGGCAATTTAGCATGGCCAATCCACCTAACCTATATATCTTCGGACACTAAGGGACAATTTAGCATGGCCAATCCACCTAACCTGCACATCTTTGGACATTAAGGGGCAATTTAGCATGGCCAATCCACCTAACCTACACATCTTTGGATACTAAGTGGCAATTTAGCATGGCCAATCCACCCAACCTGCACATCTTTGGATACTAAGTGACAATTTAGCATGGCCAATCCACCTAATCTACACATCTTTGGATACTAAGTGGCAATTTAGCATGGCCAATCCACCTAATCTACACATCTTTGGATACTAAGTGGCAATTTAGCATGGCCAATCCACCTAATCTACACGTCTTCGGGCACTAAGGGACAATTTAGCATGGCCAATCCACCTAACCTACACATCTTTGGACACTGAGGGGCAATTTAGCACGGCCAATCCACCTAATCTGCATATCTTTGGACACTAAGTGACAATTTAGCATGGCCAATCCACCTAACCTGTACATCTTTGGACACTAAGTGACAATTTAGCATGGCCAATCCACCTAACCTGTACATCTTTGGACACTAAGGGGCAATTTAGCATGGCCAATCCACCCAACCTGCACATCTTTGGATACTAAGTGGCAATTTAGCATGGCCAATCCACCCAACCTGCACATCTTTGGACACTAAGGGGCAATTTAACATGGCCAATCCACCTAACCTGCACATCTTTGGATACTAAGTGGCAATTTAGCATGGCCAATCCACCTAATCTACACATCTTTGACACTAAGGGGCAATTTAGCATGGTCAATCCATCTAACCTGCACATCTTTGGACACTAAGGGACAATTTAGCATGGCCAATCCACCTAACCTGCACATCTTTGGACACTAAGGGGCAATTTAGTATGGCCAATCCACCCAACCTGCACATCTTTGGACACTAAGGGGCAATTTAGCATGGCCAATCCACCTAACCTGCACATCTTTGGACACTAAGGGGCAATTTAGCATGGCCAATCCACCTAACCTGCACATCTTTGGACACTAAGGGACAATTTAGCATGGCCAATCCACCCAACTCGCACATTGGGAGGAAACCAGAACATCCGATGGAAACCCACTCAGGCACAGGGGAGAACGTGCAGACTCCGCACAGACAGTGACCCAAGGCTGGAATTAAACCTGCGTCCCTGGCGCTGAGAGGTTGCAGCGCTTGACCCACTGTGCTGCCCCATTCCCCTGCTAATTTCGGAACTGATTACCAAACTGTTTGGTAGCCTCTGTGAATGAACAATTGGAGCGTGGGCTCGCTCTCCAAGCTTCAGAAAGGGGAAGAGTTACAAAGATGAACCCAGTAAAGTCTGAGCTCACGTGCCGACCGACTCGAGAGCAGCTTCTCCCCTGCTGCCGTCAGACTTTTGAATGGACCGACTTCGCTCTCAGTTGGTCTTTCTCTACACCCTCGCTATGACTGTTACACCACATTCTGCACCCTCTCCTTTCCTTCCCTATGAACGGTATGCTTTGCCGTGCAGGAAGCAATACCTTTCGCTGTGTCCCGATGCAGGCGGCAATAATAAATTCGAAAGGAAGTACCTGGGCAACTAGGACCTGGATGTCATGCTCGAAGGAACTCAACATTCTCTGCAGCGTAAAGGTGCTGCTGGAATCTCCGACGCTCACTTCCGGGAGCTGTTTGTGCTTCTCCTCGATGTGGCTGGCCACCTCCTTGCAGTCGCTGAAGAACTTGTGCAGGTCCTGGGACGCCGACAGCATCTGCGCCCGGGTCTCGATCAGCTCCAGCAGGTCGGCCCACGCCTCGCTGACCCCGTCCTTCCACTCCGCGATGACGGCTGCGTCCGCGTGGCCGTAGTCAATCAGCTCGTCGATCATCTGGTTCACCATGTTGACCCGCTCCTGGCCAATCACCCCCGTCTCGTGAGCAAACTCGGTGAACTTCTCCAGCAGCAACTGCGGAGACACACAGAGAGAGAGAGAGAGAGAGAATCCCTGACTCCTAACTGTTACAAAAACCAAAAACAGGGATAAAAAGTCAGCGGGTTTAGTAGCATCCCTGGAGTGGGAAAAACATTTCAGAACTTAATCACCTTTCTGCAGAACTGAAGCGAGGTAAAAACGTACAGAATTGCGGATTAGAACAGACGGCCAGCACAGATGCAATGGGCTGAATAGAACATTACAGCGCAGAACAGGCCCTTCGGCTCACGATGTTGCGCCGACCAGTTACAAAAACAATCACCCACTAGCCTAAACCAATCCCTTTTTTGTCCATAAACCTATCCATGGATCTCTTAAACGCCCCCAAACTAGGCGCAAATACAACTGCAGCAGGCAGGGCATTCCAATCCCTCACCACCCTCTGGGTAAAGAACCTACCCCTGACATCTGTCCTATAACTACCCCCCCTTAATTTAAAGCCATGCCCCCTCGTGCTAGCTTTCTCCATCCGAGGAAAAAGGCTATCACTGTCCACCCTATCTAAACCTCTAATCATCTTATATGTTTCAATAAGATCCCCTCTTAGCCGCCTTCTTTCCAGTGAAAACAATCCCAAATCCCTCAGCCTCTCCTCATAGGATCTCCCCTCCATACCAGGCAACATCCTAGTAAACCTCCTCTGCACCCTCTCCAAAGCCTCCACATCCTTCCTGTAATGTAGGGACCAGAACTGCACACAGTACTCCAAGTGCAGCCGTACCAGAGTTGTGTACAGTTGCAACATGACGCTGCGACTCTTAAATTCAATCCCCCTACCAATAAACGCCAAGACACCGTATGCCTTCTTAACAACCTTATCTACTTGACTCCCAACTTTCAGGGATCTATGTACACATACACCTAGATCCCTCTGTTCATCCACACTATTCAAAGTCCTCCCGTTAGCCCTATACTCGACACATCTGTTATTCCTACCAAAGTGACACATCTGTTATTCCTACCAAAGTGAATGGCCTCTTTCTCTGCTATAGAACAGCACGGCGTGGTGGCACAGTGGTTAACACTGATGCCTCACCTGCGCCAGGGGCCTGGATTCGATTCCTGGCTTGGGTCACCGTCTGCATGTTCTCCCCGTGTCCGTGTGGGTTTCCTCCGGGTGCTCCGGTTTCCTCCCACAGTCCGAAAGACAAAAAATAAAATGAAAATTACAGCAGAGGAAGAGTCCCTTCAGCCCACCAAGCCTGCACAGACCGTGCTGCCCAAGGCGCTGGTTAGGGTGCCTTGGCCGTGTACCCGAACAGGCGCCAGGATGGGGATTTTCACAGTAACTTCATTGCAGTGTTAATGCAAACCTTACCTGTGACTAATAAATAAACTTAATTACAAATGAACTTCATTTTCAACTTGATGACTGAATAGACAGTGGGCAAAGGGGCCGAGGAACTGGAGCAGAGTAGAAGACCAGAGAGAGGTAGGGGCAAAGGAGTTATGTACAAATATGGACATAAGAGAAAGGTGAGTGTTAATGATGCCAATAAGGAATGGAGAATGCCAATAGCAGCCAAAGGTGAGATTAAAGCTTATTTATTAGTGTCACAAGTCGGCTTACATTAACACTGCAATGAAGTTACTGTGAAAATCCCCTAATCGCTACACTCCGGTGCCTGTTCGGGTACACTGAGGGAGAATTTAGCACGGCCAATGCACCTAATCAGCAGGTCTTTTAGACTGCGGGAGGAAACCGGAGCACCCGGAGGAAACCCACGCAGACACGAGGAGAATGTGCAAAACTCCGCACAGACAGTGACCCGAGCCGGGAATCGAACCCAGGACCCTGGAGCTGTGAAGCAGCAGTGCCAACCCACTGTGTTACCCTGATGCAGGGGAGAAGAAGTCGGGCTGGAGTAACCAGGGTGAGACCAGGGCTGCGGGAGATGGATAGAAACGTGGAGGAGCTGAGCCAAAAAGTAGGGACGGTAGGGTCACAGTCTGATCAGGAAGGCGAATGGGATGTTGGCCTTTATAGCGAGGGGGATAGAATATAAAAGCAGGGAGGTCTTGCTGCAACTGTACGGGGTACTGGTGAGGCCGCAGCTGGAGTACTGTGCGCAGTTTTGGTCGCCGCACCTGCGCAAAGATATTTTGGCCTTGGAGGGAGTGCAGAGGAGGTTCACTAGGCTGATACCGGAGATGAGGGGGTTGGACTATGAAGAGAGACTAAATAGACTGGGTCTGTACTTGTTGGAGTTTAGAAGGATGAGGGGGGGATCTTATAGAGACGTATAAGATAATGAAGGGGATGGATAGGGTAGAGGTAGAGAGATTCTTCCCGCTTAGAAAGGATAGCAGGACTAGAGGGCACAGCCTCAAGATAAGGGGGGGGGCAGTTTAGATCAGAGTTGAGGAGGAACTTCTTCACTCAAAGGGTGATGAATCTCTGGAATTCTCTGCCCGTTGAAGTGGTGGAGGCTGCCTCGCTAAATATATTTAAGTGACGGGTGGATAGGTTTCTGACAGACAGGGGAATTAAGGGGAGAAAGCGGGAAAGTGGAACTGATCCACTTCAGATCAGCCATGATCTTATTGAATGGCGGGGCAGGCTCGAAGGGCTAGATGGCCGACTCCTGCTCCTAGTTTGTATGTTCTTACTCTGACCTGCTCGCGCCGGTTGAGTGAATACCGAAACAGTACATTTCACAATCCAGGGGGTTTCTCGCTTACTGTGACGTGCTCATAGTCCTGTCCAAGTTCCGGTGAGCCAGCGACGACCTCCCGCTCCGCAATCCACTGCTCCAGTTCATCGACCTCCCTGTTCAGCTGGAAGAGCCAGTAGTGTTGCTCCAGTTTGCTTTTCCGCTCCTCCGCGAGGTCCTTCAGGCTCACGTACAAACGGTCGATCTGCGACTGCTGTTTGCTGATGTGTTCACTGCACCAGACAACACACGGTTAGTTCAACACCAGCTCCCGGGCTCTCCACTGGAATCAACAAATCCTTCCCAGACCAGCCACCTCCTGATCTGATGTTAGGGATCAGTTCAGAACTTACAGCGCAGAAGGAAGCCATTCGGCCCATCGAGTCTGCACCAACCCTTGTCAGACCCCACTTGGAGTACTGTGCGCAGTTCTGGTCACCTCACTACAGGAAGGATGTGGAAGCTATTGAAAGGGTGCAGAGGTGATTTACAAGGATGTTGCCTGGACTGGGAGGCATGACTTATGAAGATAGGTTGAAGGGGCTAGGTCACTTCTCCCTGGAGAGACGAAGGTTGAGAGGCGACCTGATAGAGGTTTATAAAATGTTGAGAGGAATAGATAGGGTGGATTCTCAGAGGCTATTTCTCAGGGCTGAAATGGTCGCTACGAGAGGACACAGATTTAAGGTGCTGGGAAGCAAGTACAGAGGAGATGTTAGGGGAAAGTTTTTCACTCAGAGGGTGATGAGTGAGTGGAATCAGCTGCTGTCGGTGGTGGTGGAGGCGAACTCGCTGGGGTCTTTTAAAAGACTTCTGGATGAGTACATGGGATCTAATGGCATTGGGAGTTACAGATAGTTGTATGGCTTGGTAGGTATAGATGTGATCGGTGCAACCTGTGGGCCGAAGGGCCTGTTTGTGCTGTAGTGTTCTATGTTCTATGTTCTAACCACAATCCCACCCATGCCTCATTCCCCATAACCCCATGCATTTACCCTAGCTAGGCCCCCTGACACTAAGGAACAATTTAGCATGGCCAATCCACTTAACCCGCACATCTTTGGACTGTGGGAGGAAACTGGAGCACCCGGAGGAGACCCCTGCGGATATGGGGAGAACATGCAAACTCCCTCACAGACAGTGACCCGAGCCAGAAATCGAACCTGGGTCCCTGGCGCTGTGAAGCAGCAGTGCTAACCCACTGTGCCACTGTCCAAGGCATAGTATGCAACAAGATCTGGACAATATCCAGGCTTGGGCTGACAAGTAGCGAATAACATTCACTCCAAACAAATACCAGGCAATGACCATCGCCATTAGAGACTCTAACCACCACCCCTTGACACTCAATGGTGTTACCATCACTGAATCCCCCACTGAGAATATCCTTAGGGTCACCATTGACCAGAAACTCAAATGGACTCGCCACATGAACACAGTGGTTACAAGAGGAGATCAGAGGCTGGGAATACTGTGGCGAGTAACTCACCTCCTCAGTCACCATCTACAAGGCACAAGTCAGGAATACTCCCCACTCGCCTGGATGGGTGCAGCTCCAACAACACTCAAAACTCAACACTGGTTGGCTTATGAGGAGAAACTGAGCAGACTGGGACTATATTCATTGGAATTCGGGAGAATGAGGGGAGATTTTACAGAAACATATAAGGTTATGAAGGGAATAGATAAGATAGAAGCAGGGAAGTTGGTGGGTGAAACTGGAACTAGGGGGCAAGGCCTCAAAATAAGGGGGAGCAGATTTAGGACTGAGTTGAGGAGGAACTTCTTCACACAAAGGGTTGTGAATCTGTGGAATTCCCTGCCCAGTGAAGCAGTTAAGGCTGCCTCATTGAATGTTTTTAAGGCAAGGATAGATACATTTTTGAACAGTAAAGGAATTAAGGGTTATGGAGAGTGGGTGGGTGAGTGGAACAGAGTCCACGAAAAGATCATAAGACATAGGAGCAGAATTAGGCCACTCGGCCCATCGAGTCTGCTCCACCATTCAATCATGGCTGATACTTTTCACATCCCCATTCTCCTGCCTTTTCCCCATAACCCCTGATCCCATTATTAATCAAGAACCTATCTATCTCTGTCTCAGAGACACTCAGTGACCCGGCCTCCACAGCCTCCTCTGCAGCAAAGAGTTCCACAGATTCCTCACTCTCTGGCTGAAGAAATTCCTTCTCTCTCTGTTTTAAAGGATCGTCCCTTTAGCCTGAGTTTGTGCCCTCTGGTTCCAGTTTTCCTACTAGTGGAAACATCCTCTCCATATCCACTCTATCCAGGGCCTCAGTATCCTGTAAGTTTCAATAAGGTCCCCCCCTCATCCTTCTAAACTCCAATGAGTACAGAGTCGGAATCCTCAACCATTCCTCATACGAGGAGCTCTTCATTCCGGAGATCATTCTTGTGAACCTCCTCTGGATTCTTTCCAAGGCCGGCACATCCTTCCTTAGATACGGGGTCCAAAACTGCTCACAATCCTCCAGATGGGGTCTGACCAGAGCCTTATATTACAGAACTACATCCCTGTTCTTGTACTCTAGCCCTCTCCACATGAATGCTAACGGTGCATTTGCCTTCCTAACCACCAACTGAACCTGCATATTAATCTTAAGAGAACCTTGAACAATGACTCCCAAGTCCCTTTGTGTTTCTGATTGCTTAAGCATTATACCATTTAGAAAATACTCTGTGCCTCCATTCCTCCTTCCAAAGTGCATAACCTTACACTTTTCCACATCATATTCCATCAGCCACTTCTTTGCCCACTCTCCTAACCTGTCCAAGTCCTTCTGCAGCCCCCCTCCGCTTCCTCAATACTACCTGTCCCTCTATATATCTTTGTATCATCTAAACTTAGCAACAGTCCCTTCAGTTCCTTATTCCAAATCGTTAATGTATATTGTGAAAAGTTGTGGTCCCAGCACTGACCCCTGAGACACACCACTCTGCCATCCTGATAAAGACCCCTTTATCCCCACTCTCTGCCTTTTGCCAGTCAGCCAATCCTCTACCCATGCCAGGATCTTACCCTTAATACCATGGGCTCTTAACTTATTTAACAGTCTCCAATGTGGGCACCTTGTCAAATCAAAATAAATCACATCCACTGGTTCCCCTTTATCTAATTTCCTTGTTACCTCCTCAACGAACTTTAATAGATTTGTCAGACATGACCTCCCCTTGATGAAGCCGTGCTGATTCAGTCCTATTTAATCACGCGTTTCCAAGTACTCTGCGATCTCATCTTTAATAATGGACTCTAAAATCTTGTCAATGACCTAAGTCAGGCTCACCAGCCTATAACTTCCTGTCTGCTGTCTCCCTCTCTTCTTAAACAGCTTTGTTACACTAGCTACTTTTCAGTCCTCTGGGACACGCCTTGCATCCAGTGATTCCTGAAATATCACCACCAATGCTTCCACAATTTCCTCAGCTATCTCTTTTAGAACCCTGGGGTGTAGTTCCATCCAGTCCAGGTGATTTATCCACCTTCAGACCTTTCAATTTCCCCAGAACATTCTCCTTAGTGATGGCTTTTGCACTCACCTGTGTCCCCTGACTCTCCTGGAGCTCTGGCATCTCATGGTGTCTTCCATCATGAAGACTGATTCAAAGTAACTATTCAGTTCCTCTGCCATTGCTTTGCTTCCTATCATTATTTCTCCAGCCTCATTTTCCAGTGGTCCAAGGGTATTTGTGCCTCTGTTTTACCTTTTATATATTGAAAAAAAAACTCTTCTTGTCTTCTTTTATATTACTAGCTGGCTTACACTTATATTTCATCTTCTCCCCTCATTGTTTTTTTAGTTGTCCTCTGCTTGCTTTTAAAGGCTTCCCAATCCTCTGACATCCCACTAATCCTCACCACTTTCTATGCTTTTTCTTTTGCTTTTCTGCTGTCCTTGACTTCCCCCGTCAGCCATGGATGCTTCGTCCTTTCCCTTAGCATGTTTCCTCCTCCTTGGGATGAATTTCTGTTGTGCCTTCTGCATGACCCCCAAAAATTCCCACCATTGCTGTTCCTCTGTCTTCCCTGCTCAGCTCCCTTTCTAATCAACTCAGGCCAGCTCCTCCCTGTAGTTACCTTTATTTAATTGTGATACCGTTACATCTGATTCCAGCTTCTCCCTCTCAAACTGCAGGGTAAATTCTATCATATTGTGGTCACTGCTAACAAGAACATAAGAAATAGGAGCAGGAGTCGGCCATCTAGCCCTTCGAGCCTGCCCCGCCATTCAATAAGATCATGGCTGATCTGAAGTGGATCAGTTCCACTTTCCCGCTTTCTCCCCTTAATTCCCCTGTCTATCAGAAACCTATCCACCCGTGACTTAAATATATTCAGCAAGGCAGCCTCCACCACTTCAACGGGCAGAGATTCACCACCTTTTGAGTGAAGAATTTCCTCCTCAACTCCGTAAGGGTTCCTTCACCTGAAGAATATAAAGAACATAAGTGCATAGCTCCCTGAAAGTTGGCACCCAAATTGATAAGGTTGTTAAGAAGGCATACGGTGTGTTAGCTTTTATTGGTAGAGGGATTGAATTTTGGAGCCGTGAGGTCATGTTATAACTGTACAAAACTCTGGTGTGGCCGCACTTGGAGTATTGCGTACAGTTCTAGTCGCCGCATTATAAGAAAGATGTGGAGGCATTGGAAAGGGTGCAGAGGAGGTTTACCAGGATGTTGCCCGGTATGGTGGGAAGGTCTTATGAGGAAAGGCTGAGGGACTCGAGGTTATTTTCATTAGAGAGAAGAAGGTTAAGAGGTGACCTAATTGAGGCATACAAGATGATCAGAGGGTTAAATAGGGTGGACAGTGAGAGCCTTTCACCTCGGACAGTGACAGCTAACACGAGGGGACATAGCTTTAAATTAAGGGGTGGTAATTATAGGACGGATGTCAGAGGTAGGTTCTTTACTCAGAGGGTAATAAGGGCGTGGAATGGCCCTGCCTGCAGCAGTTGTGGACTCGCCAACTTTAAGGGCGTTCAAATGGTCAGTGGATAGGCATATGGATAACATTGGAATAGTTTAGGTTAGAGGGTCATTAGATTGGTTCCACTGGTCGGCGCAACATCGAGGGCCAAAGGGCCTGTACTGCGCTGTAATGTTCTATGTTCTATGATTTATTTTCTTCCCCACATCTTGACTATCACTAGGGGACCCGTACATATCTCCCTTTTTACCTTTGCCGTTCCTCAACTCTACCCACAGAGATCCTGTGCCCTCTGATCCTATATCACTCCTTACTATCAATTTAACTTCATTCCTTATTGACAAATTCAACCCTGCCCCCTTTGCCCATCTGCCTGTCCTTCCAAGAGGACACATGTCCTTGGATAGTTCGATCCCAGCCTCAATCCCTTTGCAGCCACATGGGTGGCACGGTGGGTTAGCAAATGCTGCTTCACAGCTCCAGGGTCCTGGGTTCGATTCCCGGCCCGGGGTCACTGTCTGTGTGGAGTTTTGCACATTCTCCTCGTGTCTGCGTGGGTTTCCTCCCACAGTCCAAAGACGTGTGGGTGAGGTTGATTGGGCCGTGCTAAGAAATTGCCCCAGGGATGCGTAGGTTAGAGGGATTAGTGGGTGTAATGTATGGGGGTAGGGCCTGGGTGGGATTGTGTTCGGTGCAGACTCGATGGGCCGAAGGGCCTCTTTCTGCCCTGTACCATTCTATGATTCTACTCACAGAATCATAACTTACGGAAAAACACCCCGGGCACCATTCCTGGGCAGGTCCCGTCCCACCGACAGGACAAACCCAGCAGAGGTGGAGGCATGGTGCTTTCCAGCGAGTTGCCCTGGGAGCCCTCAACGTTTACCTCTCAGGATGCCCCGCGTCCAACAGCGCTCGACACATCTTGGAAAGCTCGCAGATGTTCTCCGTGTAGTCGTCAATGGTCTGCTCCAGGGTCAGGTGTTTCTTCAGCATCTGGAGCGAGCTCTGCTCATCCTGAGTGAACGAAGGAGACATACAGTCAAACCCAGCGTGTAAAGGGAAGCTGGCTCCAAACCCAGACCGGGGGCGTGTGTGACGTGGTATATCTCTGTTGGAGTGAAATCAAAGTTCAAGGACACCAAACGGACTCTGGGAAGGGACATTAAGAGGCACTGACTTTGAGCGCAGGCATTACACAAAGAGTTAAAACTTGCAGTGTTTAAACTACTCAAGTCGGAACTTGAGGTACCTTAAACTTGAGATAAAAGCAGTCCCAGAACAATGAGTTTGATAATGAGATCAGCCACTGATGGGGGGGGACATTAATGTATCTACTCTGTGTCGATGTCCATACTTGTCTACTCAACGTGTAACAATGTGCCAGCGGCCAATGTCCCTACTGTCCATTACCGAACAATGTGTAAAAGATGCCTAACTACCATTGTGTATTTGAGAAGGTACTGCAGAGTACCACAGCACTTCTCCCAAAGCTTTGTCCGAATAAAACTGTTTGCTGCTCCTTCAAGTCTGACTCCGAAGTGATGACTTGGAGGACAGGTATTTGGGTGGGTACATGAACAGGGTGGAAATACAGGGATACGGCTCGAATCACGGCAGGAGGATTTTTATCGTTTATTTCGAGCATCATGATCAGCATGGTCTTGGAGGGCCGAATGGCCTGTTCCTGTGCCGTACTCTTCCTTGTTCCTTTGTACTATCCAGCTTCTCCTGATAATTCAATCCTTCCAGCCCCAGTAACTTCCTTCCCAACCTTTCTTGCACCCTTTCCAGTTTAATAACATCCTTCCTACAGCAGGGCTCTACGTCAAGGTAGTCAGACAGTGTGCAGGAAGACTGGTTAGTAGTAACCTCACCGTATATGGTGGTGAATAGATACCACGATATTCATCCTGCCTGGAGGAAGGCAAGCCTCAGCCGAGAGCTCCCACGGATACAGGCTGACACCTTGTGTTTGTACGTCTATGAGGGACTTGCACAGATAAGAACATAAGAAATAGGAGCAGGAGTAGGCCATCTAGCCCTTCGAGCCTGCCCCGCCATTCAATAAGATCATGGCCGATCTGTCGTGGCTCAGTTCCACCTTCCCGCCCTCTCCCCATAACCCTTAATCCCTTCTCTTATCAAAAACCCATCAACCCGCGTCTTAAAAATATTTAGCGAGGCAGCCTCCACCACTTCAACGGGCAGAGAATTCCAGAGATACAACGAGAAACAGGAGCCTGAGTCTCAGAGTCTTTCCACAGGGATACAGAAGGATCCAGAGGGGCAATTCTTTCACACAGGGCGTCTGGAACAAGCTGCCAGAGGTTGTAGTAGAGAGGGATACAATTTTGTCTTTTAAAAAGACAGTTACATAAGAAATAGGAGCAGGAGTCGGCCATCTAGCCCTTCGAGCCTGCCCCGCCATTCAATAAGATCATGGCTGATCTGAAGTGGATCAGTTCCTCTTTCCCGCTTTCTCCCCATAACCCTTAATTCCCCTGTCTATCAGAAATCAGAAGGTTCACTAGGCTGATACCGGAGATGAGGGTGTTGGACTATGAAGAGAGATTGAATAGACTGGGTCTGTACTCGTTGGAGTTTAGAAGGATGAGGGGGGATCTTATAGAGACGTATAAGATAATGAAGGGGATGGATAGGGTAGAGGTAGAGAGATTCTTCCCGCTTAGAAAGGACAGCAGGACTAGAGGGCACAGCCTCAAGATAAGGGGGGGGCAGTTTAGAACGGAGTTGAGGAGGAACTTCTTCACTCAAAGGGTGGTGAATCTCTGGAATTCTCTGCCCGTTGAAGTGGTGGAGGCTGCCTCGCTAATATATCTAAGTCACGGGTGGATAGGTTTCTGATAGACAAGGGAATTAAGGGTAATGGGGAGAGGGCGGGAAAGTGGAACTGATCCACTTCAGATCAGCCATGATCTTATTGAATGGCGGGGCAGGCTCGAAGGGCTAGATGGCCGACTCCTGCTCCTATTTCTTATGCTCTTAAACCTATCTACCCGTGACTTAAAAATATTTAGAGAGGTAGCCTCCACCACTTCAACGGACAGAGAATTCCAGAGATTCACCACCCTTTGAGTGAAGAAGTTCCTCCTCAACTCCGTTCTAAACCTCCCCCCTCCTTATCTTGAGGGTGTGCCCCCTAGTCCTACTGTCCTTTCTAAGTGTGTTACATGGGCAAGATTGGTATAAGATAGATATAGAGGGATATGGGCCAAATGTGGGCAATTGGGACTAGTTTAGGGGTTTAGATAAAAAGGGTGGCGTGGACAAGATGGGCTGAAGGGCCTGTTTCCACGCCTCGATGACTGGATTACCTGGGTGAGTCTCACCTTTCCCTTCTCATCCGTCATCATGTGCAGCTCTTGCTCACTCAGCCAGGACTCCACCTCAGACGCGTCGAAGTAATATTGCTGGACCTGCTGCATCGCTTCCAGCCTCTGCTGTCTCTGCTGTGTCTCCTCTTGGAGGATATCCCACACCTCCCGCAGCCGCTCCAGGCTCAGGCGCACCCCGTCAACCTCCGGGCTCTGGATGGAAGCGATGTGTCCTGCCCGCTCCATCACGTCACTTATCCGGGGCTGGTGGCCCTGAATCTCCCGCTGCAGAGTCTGTGAACATTAGACAGGGAGGGTGTCAGACACAGGCACGTACTACCCTCACTTCATCCACTTGTATGAGCCTGAGTACGTGTGTGTGTGTGTGTGTGTGTGTGTGTAAATATGTATGCGCAAGCAGGTGTATGTGCGTGCACATGCATGTACATGTACACAAATGTGTGTTTGTTGTGTGTGAATGCATGTGTGTCTATACACAAATGTGTGTGTGCTGTGTGTGAATGCGCATGTGTGTATGTACACAAATGTGTGTGTGAATGTGTGTGCGCGTGTACACAAATGTGTGTGTGCTGTGCGTGAATGTGTGCGCGCGTGTACACAAATGTGTGTGTGCTGTGTGTGAATATGTGTGCATATATACAAATATGTGCGTGCTGTGTGTGAATGTGTATGCGCTGTGTGTGAATGTGTGTGCGCTGTGTGCGAATGTGTGTGCGTGCGTGTACACAAATGTGTGTGTGCTGCTTGAGAATGTGTGTGCACGTGTACACAAATGTGTGTGTGCTGTGTGTGAATGTGTGTGTACACAAATGTGTGGCACTGTGTGTGAATGTGTGTGCTGTATGTGCATGTACACAAATGTGTGTGTGTTGTGTGTGCGCGTGTACACAAATGTGTATGTGCTGTGAGTGAATGTGTGTGTACACAAATGTGTGTGTGCTGCGTGTGCACGTGTACACAAATGTGTGTGTGCTGTGTGAATGTGTGTGCGCGTGTACACAAATATGTGTGTGCTGTTTGTGAATGTGCGTGTACACAAATGTGTGCGTGCTGTGTGAATGTGCGTGTACACAAATGTGTGCATGCTGCGTGTGCGCGTGTACACAAATGCGTGTGTGTTGTGTGTGAATGTGTGTGTACACAAATGTGTGTGTGCTGTGTGGAATGTGCGTGTGCGCATGACTATGTGCGTGTGCATGCGTGAATGTGTGTGCACACGAATATGAGTGTATGTGAATGTGTGTGTGTGTGCGTGCCTGTGCATATGTGTGAATGTGTGTGTGTGTGTCTCAGTGTGTGCACGTATATGTGTCAATATGAATGAGTGTCTCTGCACGTGTATATGTGTCTGTGTGTGCGCGTGCTTGTGTGTCACATTGAAATAACATTTACTCTGACACTCTGAGCATCGATTGATCTTTCACAGACAGGGTGAGCAGACAATCTCTCACACTTCAATCCTGTTCCAAAACACTTTTTAAACATCCCTTTCCAACATCCCTGACGCCAGAATTACTGCCCATCACCGATGGCCCTCGAGAAGGTGGCGGTGAGCTGCCTTCCTGAACCTGCGGCTGTCCGCGAGGTGTAGGTACATCCACAGTGCTGTTAGGGAGGGAATTCCAGGATTTTGACCCAACGAGAGCGAAGGAACGGCGGATAATATTTCCAAATCGGGATGGTTCCAAGAGGAACGCGGAGGGAAAAGCAGCTCAGGAAATCTCAGCAATCTGCGGCAGTACCCAACACGGATCAGACACTCTGTAACCCGGGCGTGCCGGTGGAAGGAGCGATTCCCATTCCTAATCCGACTTTCTGGCTCTGACTCCCGGTCCCATCCCTGTTGCTGCCACGCACCTGCAGCTTCTTGTGGAGGAGTTGCACCATCTGCAGGTTGTTGCCGTGATCCTTGGACATTGCCTGGGGCAGGCGTTCCTGAATCCAAAGCTGTGGAACACACAAAACAATTCAGCTCCTCGCTTTGTAAGCTGTAACACCAGGAACAGCACGGCGGCACGCTGCTTAGCGCTGTTACTTCACAGGGCCAGGCCTTCAGGTCACTGACTGTGAGGAGTCTGCACATTCTGCCCCTGTCTGTGCGCTCCGGTTTCCTCCCACAGACTGAAAAATGTGCAGGTTAGGTGGATTGGCCATGCTAAATTGTCCCTTAGTGTCCAAAGATGTGTAGGTTAGGTGGATTGGCCATGCTAAATTGTCCCTTAGTGTCCAAAGATGTGTAGGTTAGGTGAATTGGCCATGCTAAATTGTCCCTTAATGTCCAAAGATGTGTAGGTTAGGTGGATTGGCCATGCTAAATTGTCCCTTAGTGTCTAAAGATGTGTAGGTTAGGTGAATTGGCCATGCTAAATTGTCCCTTAATGTCCAAAGATGTGTAGGTTAGGTAGATTGGCCATGCTAAATTGTCCCTTAGTGTCTAAAGATGTGTAGGTTAGGTGGATTGGCCATGCTAAATTGTCCCTTAGTGTCCAAAGATGTGTAGGTTAGGTGGATTGGCCACGCTAAATTGCCCCTTAATGTCCAAAGATGTGTAGGTTAGGTGAATTGGCCATGCTAAATTGTCCCTTAATGTCCAAAGATGTGTAGGTTAGGTGAATTGGCCATGCTAAATTGTCCCTTAGTGTCTAAAGATGTGTAGGTTAGGTGGATTGGCCATGCTAAATTGTCCCTTAGTGTCTAAAGATGTGTAGGTTAGGTGAATTGGCCATGCTAAATTGTCCCTTAGTGTCCAAAGATGTGTAGGTTAGGTGGATTGGCCACACTAAATTGCCCCTTAGTGTCCAAAGATGTGCAGGTTAGGTGGATTGGCCATGCTAAATTGTCCCTTAGTGTCCAAAGATGTGCAGGTAAGGTGGGTTGGCGATGCTAAATTGTCCCTTAGTGTCCAAAGATGTGCAGGTTAGGTGGATTGGCCATGCTAAATTGCCCCTTAGTGTCCCAAGATATGCAGGTTAAGTGAATTGGCCATTCTAAATTGTCCCTTAGTGTCCAAAGATGAGCAGGTTAGATGGATTGGCCATGTGGTTATGGGGATCGGGCAGTGGGGTGGGTCTGTGGGCAAATGCTGTGGAGATGCTGGTGTTGGACTGGGGTAAACACAGTAAGAAGTCTCACAACACCAGGTTAAATGGTGTTGTGAGTGGGGAGTTCTGATCACAAACAGGGCGTATAAAGGCACACACAGTTTACAGAATACTGATTAGGATGTGGGTCTTTACAGCTAATCAAGTCTTAAAGGGCAAACCCAGGGAGTGTGGGCCGCAGCAGGAGAGGAATGCATGGAAAGGATTAAACAGACAACTCTGTGATATCCACACACACTGTTAGCAGACAGGACAAAACACAATTAACTACATTGCAGATGGCACTAAAATAGTCACACACCAGGTAGCAACGGCCCATAAGAAAATTGATATCAATTATCACACTCCAAAAGGTCTAGAGGAACAATTGCGCCTCTGAAAACTTAATCAAATATCCAGGAGGTAGGACAATTAACACCCCATTGAAATCAGTTTGACAAACATAACACTTTCATATTGTAGAGAGGTGGACATGAAATGTCCACAAAGCGATTAAAGCTAAATCACCCAAGACAATTGAACTATAAAATGTAATCAAAAACAGAACAAAGAACACAGATCTGTACAGCCACAGGAACAGGCCCTTCAGCCCTCTAAGCCTGCGCTGATCATGATACCTGCCTAAACTAAAACCAAATGTACTTAAGGATCCAAATGGGATCCTTCCATTCCCATCCTATCCATGTACTTGTCAAGATGCCCCTTAAATGTCTCTATCGTATCTGCTCCCACCACCTCCCTGGGCAGCGCGTTCCAGACATTCACCACCCTCTGTGTAAAAAAACTTGCCTCGCACATCCCCTCTAAACTTTTCCCCACGCACCTTAAACCTACGTCCCCGTGTACTTGACTTTTCTACCCTAGGAAACAGCATCCGGCCATCCACTCTGTCCATGCCACTCGTAATTTTGTAAACCTCTATCAGGTCTCCCCTCAACCTCCAGGGAGAACAATCCGAGTTTCTCCAACCTCTCCTCATCGCTAGTGCCCTCCAGACCAGGCAACATCCCGGTAAACCTCTTCTGTACCCTCTCTAAAGCTTCCACATCCTTCTGGTTGTGTGGCGATCAGAATAGCACACAGTATTCTAAATGAGGCCGAACTAAGGTTCTGTACAGCTGCAGCATGACCTGCCAATTTTTATTCTCAGTGCTCCGATCGATAAAGGCAAGTGTGCCTTCTTGACTACCTTCTCCACCTGCGTTACCACTTTCAGCTATCGGTGGATATATATGCCTTGATCTCTCTCTGCCTGTCAATACTTCTAAGGGTTCTACCACCTTACTGTAAAATTCCTACACGCATTGGACCTTCCAAAATGCATTATCTCACACTGGTCCGGACTAAACTCCATCTGCCATTGTAGAACTGTAACCAACTCAAGGTAACAATCTGGTGACCTGATCGAATTGTAATGTAAAGAAAGGGATATAAGATTGTGTAGGAGCCAATGATCAGTAGAGTGGGTCTGTAGTTATATAGAAAATTACAGCACAGTTCAGGCCCTTTGGCCCTCGATGTTGTGCCGAGCTATGTCTAAACCCAAGATCAAGCTATCCCACTCCCTATCATTCTGGTGTGCTCCATGTGCCTATCCAATAACCGCTTGAAAGTTCCTAAAGTGTCCGACTCCACTATCACAGCAGGCAGTGCATTCCACACCCCAACCACTGTCTGTGTAAAGAATCTACCTCGGACATCCCTCCTATATCTCCCACCATGAACCTTATAGTTACGCCCACTAGTAACAGCTACATCCACCCGAGGAAATAGTCTCTGCATGTCCACTTTTTCAATCCCTCTCATCGTCTTATAAACCTCTATTAAGTCGCCTCTCGTCCTCCTCCACTCTAAAGAGAAAAGCCCCAGCTCCCTCAACCTTTCCTCATAAGACCTACCCTCCAAACCAGGCAGCATCCTGGTAAATCTCCTCTGCACTCTGTCCAATGCTTCCACATCCTTCTTGTAGTGAGGTGACCAGAACTGCACACAATATTCCAAATGTGGTCTCACCAAGGTCCGATATAGTTGCAGCGTAACCCCACAACTCTTAATCTCAAACCCCCTGTTAATAAACGCTAACACACTATAAGCCTTCTTCATGGCTCTATCCACTTGAGTGGCAACCTTCAGAGATCTGTGGATATGAACCCCAAGATCTCTCTGTTCCTCCACATTCCTCTGAACCCTGCCATTGACCCTGTAATCCGCATTCAAGTTTTTCCTACCACTTATCAGGGTTACAGCCATGAGTTCTGCACTCGTTCATGCATGTTGAATAAAGCCATTTTTGTTCAAGTTCTATATGGCCTCGGAACACTCAGTTTGTCTAGTTCCTCCTACGATTGACACTGCGACCAGGGTACCGTACCAGACAACTGGCGATTACGTGGGTCATATATTTAATTTACCACCAATATTTAGGGGATCGATTCCACACTTTGGCAGAAATAATAGTAGGAGGGATTATTATTTAAAGGGTGAAAAGCTGCAGCATGCTATGGTGCAGAGGGACCTGGGGGTCCTTGTGCATGAGTCACAAAAACCCAGTCTGCAGGTGCAGCAGGTGATCAAGAAGGCGAATGGGATGCTGGCCTTCATAGCGAGGGGGGATAGAATATAAAAGTAGGGAGGTCTTGCTGCAGCTGTATAGGGCATTGGTGCGGCCGCAGCTGGAGTACTGTGTGCAGTTTTGGTCGCCGCACTTGCGCAAGGATATATTGGCCTTGGAGGGAGTGCAGAGGAGGTTCACTAGGCTGATACCAGAGATGAGGGGGTTGGACTATGAAGAGAGACTAAGTAGACTGGGTCTGTACTCGTTGGAGTTTAGAAGGATGAGGGGGGATCTTATAGAGACGTATAAGATAATGAAGGGGATGGATAGGGTAGAGGTAGAGAGATTCTTCCCGCTTAGAAAGGATAGCAGGACTAGAGGGCACAGCCTCAAGATAAGGGGGGGGGGCAGTTTAGAACGGAGTTGAGGAGGAACTTCTTCACTCAAAGGGTGGTGAATCTCTGGAATTCTCTGCCCTTTGAAGTGGTGGAGGCTGCCTCGCTGAATATATTTAAGTCACGGGTAGATAGGTTTCTGATAGACAGGGGAATTAAGGGGAGAAAGCGGGAAAGTGGAACTGATCCACTTCAGATCAGCCATGATCTTATTGAATGGCGGGGCAGGCTCGAAGGGCCAGATGGCCGACTCCTGCTCCTATTCCTAGTCATTGGCTGGCTGTAAGTTACGGTACCAAAGAACTATACGGAGGAAGGGTTTGAATAAAAATGCGGGGGAAATACCACGTGCCGGGGCGTAGAATTGTGCGAGAAATGCCAGGACGTAGAGAATTCCGCGGGTAGGAAGGGCTCAAGGATCTCACTCGTTGCAAAGAAGAGGAGTAGCCGCGACAGGGAATTCCGCGAGAGTAGAGAGCGTAAGGATGGCCGAGATGGCTGGATGTCATTAGCTAGGCGCCGGAATAACGGATCTACAATCGGGGGCCGCAGGATCTGTCGTACAGAGGGTAGTAAATCATAATATCAAACTAATCAAGGAGATGAGGGAGAAGGGATACAATTTGGATGTATCCCACAGTCAAACAGGAGGCCTGGGGTGGAAACATATACGAGAAACAAGTGATAATTGTGATAGCAATACTAAAAAAAACGGGAAGAAAGAGGAGCAACTGTGAGGCGTGCGGGCGCAAACACACAGTGAGCACGTG